>JACJUY010001361.1:120834-150225 GCA_014220935.1 Platorchestia sp. MABIK | reverse complement strand
CGCCATCTGCGGGCCACGCTCCCCCCTGAACCTTTTCTTACTTGATATTCGGCTACTTCATGAAATTTGACTCGACAACTTAAAATAAGTGACTTCTAGAGAGAAAATCTACTCCGCCTCATATGAGGCCCAAACCATCGCCAGCGCGGATGCCCGCGACAAGAAACACCGTCGCGCTTCCGTCAGATCAAAGCTGACACACCACGGCACTAAAACGTTGTGATGATCCTCACCCCCCCCGCAAATTCCTAATATAAGAGCTACATATAGCAACGCTATCAAATTACGCTGTGATTTCGTCTGAGTATCAAAAACGGCGGGAAAACCCAAAAATAATAATAATAATAGTCCTTTCTAACAAGCGGGAAAAATATAATTGCACGATAATATTTTACTTTGTACGCCATAGTCTAATTTAAATAAAGGTGGTGAAATCTATGATAGGGGTAGCCATTGTTAGTGGTACGAAAATGAGCAATTTACCAAGTTGTTTACAAATGTACCAATGCGTACTGAACATGTTAAAAAGGTCGCGGAATAGATGAAATGTCATTCATTTATATCAGAAGGTGAATTAAAAATGTACCGATTGCGACACATAAGGCCCAATACGCGGCGGACGTGTTAGGCGCTGCTGGTAGTTAAATTTTACTTGACTCCAGTGTGTGGGTTACGCCACATGTATACCGTGGCTACGCTCGGGTCTAGCTGCTCTCCTGTGTCTTTGCAAGTACAAACCGTTCTTCTTTACTCCATGTCTGCCATTTCGCACACGCCACTCATGACAAGTGAAGTGGTTGGTTAGTGTGGTTTTATTGATTTTTCTTATTTATTCTCCAAATAACTTCACATGTTCAATGAATTAGTGGTTTTACTGGAGTGTTCGTTTGAAAGGAGGCATCTCATTATACATCTTCAATACCGACCCAATGATTCAATTATTTTTTAATTCACGTTTTCAATTTCGCCTAGTTCGAAACTTTTGATTCTCTCAAGAAAGTTCGTCTATTGTATCTACGAGGAGTAATGCTCCCAGGGAGGAAATGTGCAGTAAAAATTAGGTGAGCATGTTTTTTTTAAGTGTGAAAAGTTTTTTGTTTTGTTAGAAGCCTTTTTTGTTAACTGGAGTCCATATTTCAGCTCCTATTACTTTCAACTTTTATCTTCTTTCATAAACTTCGTTAAATCTTGCTGTTTTCGAGCACTGAGTGTGGAGACACTCTGCATAGATTCCCTTTTCCCTAATTCCAGATTAAATGGTGCCTTGTTCCTTCCTTTCTTAAAAAACACCTTTGTTGTAGACAAGGAGGCTTGAACTTACTGATAATTTAATTTCAAAACTTCTGATGAATGTTGTCTTATGCTGTTAAAACTAGTGAGATTTTTCAGGGGATTCAAATAGAAGCTATGTTATATATTTTTTTCCAAATTATTATACACAAAGAAAACTTCTAGTTCTCTCTATATCTATTCTCCACAACCACAAGGAGTATTGTGTAACTATGGGCTGTATTGAAACATTGTAAAGCACGACTTTCATTGCTCCTTTTCATTGATAGTTTTTTGCTTTAATTAAATGGTCTTACAATTTAAATTAGTATCTTTTTTGCTTTGGCAAAAAAAAATGCACTAACCTGTATGCGATAACAAAAAACGTCTGGAATCACTCAACGTAATCATCATTATTAAAGGCTCTAGTTGTACTGAAAAGTTAGGCAAGTTATCTGGCTTTGGGTCAAAGTGAGTATCTTATTGAATTTTGATTCTTATTATTAAATTCGTTGACATTCAGGTTGAAGTAGATGAATATCATTTTCTAGTATTCGAGCGGTTTCATTTTACACTATTTTCCATGCTTATTTACCCAGTTTTTCTGTAAACACTCTCGCTCCCATTTAAAATGCGAGAGCAGTTTGAGTTGCTTCATTTTTCCTTCTTATGTTTGTAGCATTAATTACAAGGCTTTGTTTAGTTGATTAAAGACATTTCATTTGCTCACAGATCTTCATGTGCCTCAGGCTGACTTCATTTGTCCCATAGGAGTTGCAGACTGCAGGCACGTTGATAACTGCCAGCAGTGTTCCATCTTGTCCATGCCGCGTACTCCCCTCAAATTTCACTCTTTTAACTTCATTCTTTGAACAACTCAATGTATCTTAGCGTACCGCACACTTGAGCGTCCCTTACTTGAGGTATTAATTAATTCAAATCTTGGGTAGTAATGGATCTAATTTTATTTCAAAAGAAATTATTTAAACGTCTGGTTTACCTTTCTCAACATTTATTGCATTTGGAACAATTAATGATACACATTTTTCAAAAGTAACTTAAGATGAATTTCATCCTTTTCACTTGCTATTCTAGATGAGAAAGGAGAGGAGTTCATATTACCTGCAAGACAAACAGCAACGACTAGCAACTAGACATTAATACCACGTTCGTTTGAATATACTAAATGACTATTATTTTATTCGTGCAGGAGTGGTGGTGCGGCCAGAGTTGCTGTTTGACGAGGTACCGTATCGAGAAATGCCCGATGAGTTCATTCAGCGAACTAGCAAGCGACCGCGTTGCGAAGAATTAACAAAAGACTCATAGCTTAGCTCATAAATTTTTATTTATTGCCATTGTATAAATGTCTTCAATAGTGTTTCAGAGATATAAATGTCAATGAATAATGTGAAATTTTTAACTCGTTCTCTGCATCATGAGCTATTACTCACTAAATATATTCGTTCTTTTGAATCTTGTGTTCTATGTATAAATATGTATATTAACATAACATCTGTTGTATCATATATTATTGGATTAATCTAAATCTCACGTTTTTTCTTGACAAAACGACACTTTCTCAGCAACTTCTCAACTTTATTTAACATGTTTTGTGATGGAGATAACTTGATCTTTATTACTATTTTGAGACAGCCTGGGTAGTCATCATTATACATATTATCACTACTTTAAATCACTGTTAGGTAAGCGTGTTATTTCTATAATTTCTTTAGTGAAATGAACTATTACTAGTTACAGTAACACCAGTTAGCAGCGGTTCAGTAGCTCAGACTATATCGCGGCAAAGATACCACGATTTAAAGTGCAAGTTTTCATATATCGAGCTAGAAAAATGTAATACTTGGTTTTCGTTAGGATGAGTATTACCATTACAATGCTTATGGTTGGAGGGGAAAGATGTAAGGTCTCAAGCTGAAGGTTAAGTGTTTCTTCTTAACTTCACGTTTTCATGCGTAGAGGATCTTGTGTGGGAACACACTTTGTACATACATTCCAAATACCACTGACTTCTAACAAAAAAGTGAGATCTTTCTTGGGACGCCTTTATTTTGGTTAAGGATATTTTAATCAACTTTACCACTCAATGCAAACATGTTCAATTAATTAATAGTATCGAAAGATGTCGACAAACATGTTCAAAGATAGAGGCTTGGACGCCAGTGCTAGGTGGGGCTTGGATGTATTCATGCTCAGGGCTAAATCTTTCTTAGAAACCATCTGGGTCGTAATAATAGTAAATGAATATTTCTGCATGCTAATAATTTATTCAAAGACAGGTTCACAAATACAAGCACAGGTGCTGCGATAGATTATAACTAGCGCAAGCGATTAAAGCTACACAGCGTTTGAATTACTACCGTAGACAGTGAAATTTGTAACAAGTAAAAGTAGGTATGTTCGTACGGTTAATCATGCTTAGCGAATGTAAATTTCTGGAAAGCCTAATTTGCATTGCACAGGGATTGGTTTAAAAACGCACAAACTATGTGTATAACTTTCATAGATTTACCGCTCTCTGCTGTACTTGAGACAATACAGTAATGAATCTTAGAACTTTAAATCCATTAACATTTCAGAATTGGACTCTTTAAATAAGGGTAAACTAAAAGTGTTTCACATCTTTAGTCAATTGTTTAATTACACACCATATAGTGTCTTTTCTCATACACAGAATTTTTAAAGCATTTGAAACCATATTGCGGCTTGATTTTGTTGGGTAGCAAGGTCTTACAATTGAGGAACGCTGGCTTAACAAGCTACACTGTCGGAGACGAAAGCATATTTTCCTTACCGTAAGCCATGAACCTTGTACATCGCATTACATTGCCTGGTCCTAAACTGTGTTCAACGACAATTTTCTTCAACGCGCCTCTGCGGGGATTGAAATTTTAAGTTTCATCACCTAATTCATAGCGCAGGTTGTACAACGCATGTGCAGTTGACATGAATAGCTTAAAAAAACATGGTTCATATACATAGTATAGCGTACAGCATTGCCTTTACAATGAAGAAAATAGTATGCATACTTCTAGACATACTTGTTCGAACTAGTTTCTGAGGATGTAATTTGGTGTGTACCATACGAAAAGGTTTGACATAGGTTATTGTGCTCCATGCATCAACGTCGAAAAACTGCCGAAATTTCGAGAGTAATTGCTAGTCTCTCTTTTTAGTAAGCACGGCACTACAATGCATTGCTGACCCTAAAGGTCGAATGCCAAGATGCCCAAACCAGAGGGTGACAACGAAAGCTGCAGCATTGACTGACGCCTTAAAGCACAAGTGCTGAAATTAACAATATGGAACCTTCAAGCCGAAGCCTTAGCGTGTGTTTAAAGTGCATGAACTATTTTTACACAATAGTGATTTTAATATAATATACATTTGATGCCCAATTCATCAGACATCTCGATCAAACTGAACACGCAGTACCCAACTCAGGTCCGTTTTCGACAGCTGTTCTTCAAAATATGGTTATCATGACCTCGTTGTTAAGCTATCATTAGAAAAGAGTTTAAACCATTCTAACTACCACAAAGGTATTCTAAAGAAGAAGGATTAGATAGATTAGATTATTAGTTAGTTTAAGCCTCCCTATCCGCTACAAAGGCGATCCAAAGAGAGGAAAGAGGAAGGCATTATTTAGTATGGAGTTTAGGGAATGTGGAATCTATGCAGAAAGGGCATAGAAACAGTAAGATGAGAAAGAAGTTTATGAAACAAGATCAAAGTTGAAGAAGAAAGTAGTAGATGTTGAAAAAACAGGACAGCAGTGAACCGAAAAAAGATGGTCCGTAACAGAACAAAAACTTATTTTATTTCAACAAAAAGGAAGCCTACCTAACCTTTAGCTCGGGCCCTCACATAGTCCTCCTGGGAGCGCCAATTCCCATAGATACAATATTTGTATCCCCCTGAGGGGAAGAAGGATACAGACACGATATTTAGTATGGATTTAAGGTAACGAGGGATTTGTGCTGTGTCTTCACACCTAAGATGCCCTGTGCATGGAAACAGCAAGTTGGAGAAAAGTTTATGAAATAAGGTAAGAATTGAATAGTAAGTGCTGTAAAACATGACAGCAGTGACTTAAAATCTTCAGCTTTCACAAGTTTAAGCAAACTGATAAAAATAGTACGAAACAAAACACCTAGCAGGAAACCAAAAATACTTGCATCATGTCAGTCATTTGGAATGCTTGAAATTTTAATTTATGGCACGGATCTATGCCACAAAATTAAAAATAAATGTGCCAGCTCTCACATGTATGATTTTAATACGTAGCAAAAGTGAAAATTAATGTTAATCCATTTTATTGTGTCTGAAGATAAAGGTAAAAATATTGTAGACTTGATATCCTAGTGTCCACTGGACGAAGTTTTATTACTTACAGTTAATCTTGAACTCAATTCGTTGCTGGAATCATCGTGGGAAGGCATTTCCGTGGCTGCGCAGTTTCGAACCTTTATCAGAGCTGATTGCAATCAGTAAACACTCGTTTTTACTGGAAGTCCAATAAACGAGAAAATCCATTAAAGTACTAACGCCATGAAAATTCAAGAAAATGAAACAATCTATTTCCCCAATAAACATTGCTTGCTCGAACGGATTCCATTTAAACTGTAACTAGATTAAGATATTAGTTTAAGCCTCTCTAACCTCAACAAAGACAAAGACGTTTCAAAGAGAGAAAGGAGGAAAGCACCATTTAGTATAGAGATTAAGGAACGCGGAATCCATGCACAAGGTGCATAGAAGCGGTAAATTCAGAAAGAAATTCATCAAACAAGATAGAAGTTTGGGCAGAAAGTATTAGGTACTGAAAACAAGTCAGCAACAAGCCGAAAAAAGATGGCCCTTAACATAACGGAAAAACATTTTATTCAAACGAAAAAAACCTACGTAACTCTTAGCTCGGGACTTAAACCGTTGCTAAATTAATGCAAATTACATCTATGAATAACATGGTTTCTTCACAGGAAAAGCCGAAGAAATAAATATATTAACTAAATAAATTCACACAACATGGAAACTTTGACTAGATTTAGAAAAAATGAATGATAGAAAAAGTTATTTAAAACGACGAACGTTAGACCCAAGTCTAAACGACAAACGCCAGATCCAAGTCACGCAAGTCTCAAAATGTACAACTTTGAGTGAAGGTGGAACATCACACGACTTAATGCTACAGGAATATTTGCCGTTTGGAGCTCGAAGCAATCAAGGTCATGTCGTCAGGATTTTGCCTCCCAGTGGTCAGGTTTCGTCAAAGAATGAATAACTAATTCAATTTCAGGCATGAACATAAAATAAGGAGAGGCAACCAACGCGAAGAAAATTTAGAAAACGAACAAAAGGAAAGCTATAGATTAGATTATTAGTTAGTTTAAGCCTCCCTATCCGCAACAAAGGCGATCCAAAGAGAGGAAGGAAGAAGGCACCATTTATTATGGAGTTAAGGGAACGCGGAATCCACGCAGAAAGGGCATAGAAACAGTAAGATAAGAAAGAAGTTCATGAAACAAGATCAAAGTTGAAGAAGAAAGTAGTAGGTGTTGAGAAAACAGGACAGCAGTGAACCGAGAAAAAGTTGGTCCGTAACAAAACAAAAACCTATGTTATTTTAACAAAAAGAAAGCCTACCTAACCTTTAGCTCGGGCCCTCACATTGCCCCCCTGGGAGCGCTAATTCCCATAGATACAATAATTGTACCCCCTGAGGGGAAAAGGAAAGCTTTATTAAAAATAAGTTAAACACTACACAAGTTATTTCTGGGGAAAAAGGTGATTCGCACAAATATCAACAATTTCAAAATCGCTTAATTCATGGGTTTTTTATGCGAACATGAACATTGAAAGTTTTTATTAAATTTTCTATGATCAGACGAGGTCCCAAGTGAACAAATTGGAAGAAAGCTATTGCGTGGGGAAAAACAGACGCTCAATAAAATAATTATAAGACCTTTTCTCCAGCGTAATTATCCTGCCTGTGGTGATAGCAGATTTCGTAAAAGACAGGATTCTGATGCTAAGCCTCTTTGAACATAATATACAAGATATCCTAAAATATATAATTGGTGGGAGAATATTGCTAATCTATTTCCAAATTTAGTTACTTTCGTAACAAATATTCTCACGGGTTAACTTGAGGCCAAATGCATTTGATTTCAAACTCAATGACTGAAGACAAGGTGGATCATATCTACCTAAGCCTGGTTAACTCATTTCCAACCGATTGCAAATGTTAAATGTGGCTGTGAACTTATCGATCGTATAATACACACTGCACGTATTGACCTCGTCAATTTATTACGTAGAATCTTTTTCCTGTGCCGATTTTCACATTCCCTAATCCTCAATATTTCGATTAAATAATAAGACGTGAATTTACACTGTGAATACACTATAAAAAAAATACCAACGTATCTTAAACTTACCGATCTGAAAAACAGGCTCAATTTTGACGTTAGGAACATTACCAAGAAAGTTTCTTTGAGTGAAAAGAACTTTGAAAAAAAGTTGGGACTTGAAATGGCGGGCGTCACAATATAAGGGCAGTGGAAAGCTTGAGGAAATAATTTTTCAGAACATAAAATAAAACATGCCGTTTCGTCAAATATTGATAAATCTTATGTATGACTTTATAAAACTTTTCTGGTCCTCAACGTTTTTGATGTTAGTTTTAGCCTTTCCTACCACAACCTAGATGTTCAAAGTAAGGAAGGATAAAGGCACCATTTAGTATGAAGTTAAGGGAGCGCGGAATGTATGCACAAGGTAGATTCTCGCACAGGATCTCTTGCGCACAGCAAGTTGAGAAGGAAGGTTAGAAAACAATATAAAAGCTGAAAAAGAAAGTAAGAGGTGCTGAAAAATAAGACAGCGAAAAAGAGAAAAAAGATGGTCCTTCAGAAACAAAAAAAATTGTATTTGTGATTTTATTGTTCATTTCACAAAAAGAAGGCCTATCTAACTCTCAGCTCGGGGCCTCACATTTTCTCCTGGGAGCACGAACTCTCATAGATACAATAGCTATGTCCACCTGAGGTGACTTCCTGCACAGAGAAAGAGTAAGGTAGAAAAGTAAATTTATTAAACAAGATAAAAAGTTCAAGGAGAACGGTGTTGAAAAAACAGTGAACTGGAAAAAAAATTGCCCGAAACAAAACAAAACTTATTACATTTTAACAAGAAGGCTACCACCCTTCAGCTCGGAAACTCACCACGTTGCCTCCCCACGAGCACTCATTCCTGCAGTTACAACGGTTGCATCCCTCCGAGAAATGAACCAAAAAAGGAAACAACAAAAAAGTTGACAAGGATTGCACATGACTCGAAATTTTCAAAATATTATCTTGGAAACATCTCTTATTAGAAATCCTGACCATGTAGTAGGAGTAAGTTTACGTTTCAGTTGCCCCTACTCAAAGAAATTTCAAACTAAAAGAAGTCTTATTAAGTACAGAATTTTATCTAAAGTGTGTGGCCTTTTTGGCAGATGCTAATCCGACAAATCCTTTCAGCACTTTAGTATCCTCAGTAAGCCACATATTAACGATCTTCATTCTTTCCCTGGACGCAACAACGAAAATTTCTATGCTCAACTCGTAGGAAAATGTGACGTGCCTGAAGACGTACCACCGCACGAGGTGGGCACCCTCACGCCCCTTGGGCCCACACAAATCGGACGGGTTTACAACAAATGAACAACTTCAGAATAACCTCGGCCAAACAATTGCACGGGATAGAGTATCAAATTAAGTGAGTGGAAGTAACATTTTGGCCGACGCAAAGAGCGCTAGGAATTTTACAACAGAAAAAATATCTACTTAACATGGATAATACGTCATCCTAATTTTCTGACTGATCAAAGAAGCACCGTGCTCACAACCATGATTGACGTAAGCTGTAATTCACACAAAATAAACTTTTAGCAATACAAAAATTACACAATCCAGAAAGATGAGGGCTCACAACTCAACCAATGGTGTAATTGCGTCATGTATTCACGAAAGTTGGATTATCATTTGAAAACACGTGCATGATGAATAGAATATGACACCTTATCGTAAAAATATCCTTCACGCCGCTGGTATTGAGTTCAATGAATCAGAGACAATATGATTGAATGACAGAATTGATCACGTCGCCCAACGTTGAATTATTCAAGTTTTCAAGTATCATATATTTGCCTTCAGGGTTCCAACAGACGCGACACATTTAAATAAGACAAAAATATAAATAATAGAATACATAGACAGCTTAGAAAATACTCATTTAGGAAATCTATTATTTGGACTCGTCCCCCATAAAGACGAAACGAACTTGCCTACAACTCATTTGAGAGCAGCCTTGGGTGTGAGGTAGAGGTCGTGCTGCCCGAGTAGTTCATGGCACAAGAGACAAGCTTCCTCTCCAAAGGTGCATTAGTTCCTCGGGGTGATGTGCCTAACGTGCTCTGGCGGGAGCTTCTGAGTCCTACATTAGCGTGTCTCGCATGCATTGTGTAAAACGAGTCGTTTTCAACGCATCTCCAGGAGTAAGCGAGCAAGAATCATATCATACACACTAATACACACATGAACACGATGCACAAGCCTTATAATTTACATTTGAAAACAGAACAAAGCATTTCATCACAGCCCGTTCTCACTCACTCGTCCAAGTCAGATTATAGCAGGGTACTTAAATATCTTGCTGAATGAAGCCAAGTCGTACGTACATAAAATATTATACCAAGATCTCCGTAAGAGGGTTTCTATGAGAAAATTTGAGATGGAGAGAGTTACGAACCAAACGCATCAGGTTAACGACTTGTTTTGTACATAAAAAAACAAACTGTTGCCATATCAAATACAACGAATATATTTCCGCTTCGAGATTTAAGTTGATTCTAAATCAAGCTGTAGTCATTTCTGCTTGAGGCAGTGCAATCTACCGGCGAGAATATTTATTGCAAATATTCACGAGTATTCAGAGCGCGTGTGAGCACAGGTAATGAAAAAGAATGGCTGCTAATGCCGCTTGCGAATTAATGGTAGGCCGTTGACTTCATGATGTAATTTCTCGCCATACTTCGTTAGCTTTACAACCCCAAATCTCGAGTTGAAGAGCGACTGGCTCACACAGGACGGAATAATTATGACGGTTGCAACGGCGCCTGTCACAGAGCAGGCCCGAAACCGGTGCTGAACTTATTACGCAGGTCCTCAGTGTCACAACAAGCCCAAGTCAAAAGCCCTTGCAAAAATGTACGAAATATTCAACCGAACATTGCATGCCCAAAACACTTGAGTTCATGATTGCTGCTCTACAAACAAGAAATTCAATAATACACAACGATGTCAATAGTAATTTTTCCCCAATAGTGCATGATGTCTCTTTTTTTGGGAACTACAAAAACACAAATACAAGGTATTTAATAGCCAGTAGGACGAGGTGACAAACTACTGAGAAAATTTGTAAATTCCACTTCACCCGCAGTTGCCGATGAGGCGTAGCTATCGAGCATCCGCCAACGCTGGACTCGTCAAGTTCACTAACATCCTCGTTAAAATTCCGCCAAACTTTGCATGTTTTTTATAACAATGTTACTGAGCACTTTTCGTGCTCAATTCATGAGCTCAAAGATAAGCTATTTCCCGCACTACTTTGTGTATGACACAGACGTTCATTTGTCAACGTCTTCACATTCGAAGGCAGTCGTGAACGCACACCATTCCCTGTACCTGTATTCTGTCCCAAGTGTCCACTTGACTTGTTCTACATAGAACACTGAAGGCTACCCTGTGAAAACACCGATGGTTTATGCATACTAAGGAATATGGACGTGACATGAGTTTAGTTGCTGGAGGACTGTCTGTTAAGAATCTTCTATTGAATGCTGGATGAATTATGAGACGACTTATTCAGTGCGAGATTCTGTGAGACTAGAAGATTACAAGTAAATGGTATATATAACAGGGAATGGAGAATATTTCTAAGTTGCAGCATTAAAGCGTTCAATTCTTCAATTTTGTCCGACCGCGTAGGGATTTTCATCGTGGATGAAACAAGATAGGGTCAAACCAGTCTTTTTTCGTCGACCGCGTGACAATGCTGACGTCATGGCAACGAACCAATAGCAGCGCTCATATTGCATCTGGCAACACTGCTACCCCCAAATCTGGCTCCATTATTGGCCATAACGACATGCCGCAATGGTGACGTCATAAAGTTTGTTTGAAATGCAACCGTTCTATTGGCTAGCCGAACAAGAGGAGGTGTGTATTTTCCCCCATAGAAATGACTGCCTCTACCGTGATTTTCCTACAAAACAACACGCATCCCCTGACTGCACCACGGGACAGCGGCAGCAGGACCTGTGCTGGCTACGCCACCCTACACGCCTACCTCCAAATTCCCCTTTGCATTGTCTTCAAATTTGAAGCTAAGAACACAATGCCTTATTTATATTTTATCTCCCTTCACTCTAACGGCTTAGAGATTTAAAAACAAGGCATTCCTCAAACATCACGAGGAATCTAGAACCCCAACGCAATTGGTAAAAGTCGGTCAAGTAGAACAGTAACGATATGTCTTTTACGTATTTTACAATTTTATAAACATTTCTGCCCTCTTAAAATGTTTTCCCCACACTCTTACGAGCGAATATTTTTTACACTTGAAGAGTAAAAGAAACGAACAGTATGCCCTTGAACAGAAACCTTCACATGCTACCATACAGGTGAAGAAACTCAGCCCCAGCTACGCTCGTCTACATGTCTTCATTGTACAGTGAGTGCACACGGCCCATCTAAAATAAGGAAATTTGACATTTTCTTTAAACAAATTTTTCAGATGTGGATGACAAACAAGTACATCCATCCTATACGTACCCGTGATTAAAACACTCTTATACTCGTTCACTGGTGAAACTTGTATTACTGGTACGGTCATTAGGCCTCCATAAACCAGTGTAGAGACGAACCTACCAGCCAAGCATTAGTAGTAGAAGTAGTAACATGGGTTTGCTAGCGCTTTAGTTATTCAAACTATATCGCACCGAAGGTCGCATAATTTAATCAGTATCAGGCTTTTCCGACTTACCACGTAAGAAGGACATCAACATTATTTGAACATCGAAAATCATATGATCATGATTATATTATTATGTAATTATCATATAAGAAAGTTTTAGCCTCCCTAAACCACGACAAAGATGTTCTAAGAGAGGAAGGAGGAAGGCACCATTTAGTATGGAGTTGAGGGAACGCGGAATCTATGCACAAGGTGCACAGAAACAGTAAGCTAAGAAAGAAGTTCATGAAACAAGAAAAAATTGAAGAAGAAAGTAGTAGGTGCTGAAAAAAAGGACAGCAGTGAACCGAAAAAAGATGGTCCGTAATAAAACAAAAACCAATTCTTTTTCAACAAAAAGGAAGCCTACCTAACCTTTAGCTCGGGCCCTCACATAGTCCCCCTGGGAGCGCCAATTCCCATAGACACGATAGTTGTATCCCCCTGAGGGGGATCATGATTATAATAACAACTCGAGATAATAATTGTCTCGCCATTGAAATTTTGTACATACTACGGTACATTCGAACACACCGGGCAGCCAAACCCCGTAGGGGGTTTCAGTTGCCCACCCATTATGGCCGGACGCCTTACCCACGCTGAAACCCCCGAGATACCAACGCAGCGCGTCCGGTCATATTGCAGTCTCATCTACAACCTTTCAAGACGGTATCACGCCCGGCTATAGTGCGTTACTGCGCGGCTTCCTGTTAAATCTCAGGACACAGCTTGCGCCTCTCCAGGGACAGCTGCGTTAAAACTTGAGCGCTCGTCTTCACTGAGTATTCCGATCAAAACATCCTCCGCGCAGCCACGAAGACTTTAAAAATTGAGTTAAATAACAAATCTTGCAGGACTCACCAAGAGCTGTACGACTAGAAACAAATTTAAATTTAAAATTATTTTCGAAGTTCTCAGTATACAAAGGCACTATAATTTGTTCACAAAAGACGAGTCAGAGAGGTAACTAATGAGTCGCCAATGATTAAAACGTCCACGAGTCGGTTCTCCCAACATTTTACGTAAGACAAAATCAAAGTCAGCGCCCTGTAAGCCAGGGTAATAACGGGAATGAACATCGGAGCATCAGCCAAGCATTAACTCTGTACTATTATTATTAGCGATGAAGTTCTCAAATAAACTTATTTCTTTCCCCTCGTGATAAGTCTCATTTCTGTGACAAATAGGTTCAATTTTCATTGCCGTGACATTTTTTGGCATGTAAATTAATAGCGAGCGGATGCCAGGTTTTTGTATCATTTGAATTGTACCTATGATGCCATAGACACAAATGGATACGAATTATTTGAATGTTGCAGACAGGAAGTATTTAAATAGGTGTATAAATTAAGCAAATTTTCATAGTGGGAATTCCTAGCTTAACCACCGCGGTCACAGCAAAGCCTATCAAGGTTCTTTGCGATCTCAAAGCAAGCACCGTCTTTGTTTCGACTGGACAAAATGCGATGTGCGAGACCGGGCAATGCGAGCCGCGGGCGAGGGAAAACGTAGCAGACCAACGCATCGCTTGACTTGTACATCGAGCAAGTTAGATAGAACTGTCGCACTCGCTATAGGACAGCAATGCGAATGAGGGAAATTGACGAGAATGACGATTTGGATTTTCTAGTTCACCTTGCTCTAAGAGAAGGTGTTGGCATTCTTGTACTGAAACGATAGATAGCAGGCATGAACTTCACAGAGTAATATTAGAACGTAAATTTGAACAACAGCACTATTGGATCGTAATCGAAGTTACACTGAGACGATCTCATTTTACTCGACGCTCATTTGTGAATTGTTACAGATGGGTGGGTGGGTGATGCTTCAAAATGTCAGCTAAAATCAAGTTCACCAACATGGCAGTCTCTCAAATTATTTTTTAAACGAACGCAGTAATGCTTTTGTGATATGGTCCATCACAGCCATCCCAAGTGTGTGAGAACCAATGTTCTAATTTCTGTGCAAAAAATAGAAAAATAAACCAGTAAAGTTTTTTCGTCAACCGGGAGTTCTTGAATGCGACTCATAATGAATTTAGCAACAGTATTAATTTTTCAAACGACACATGGCGGCCAACTATCGAAACAACGCAATCTATCGATAATAATTTTTTTTAAGAACGGCCCATGCGCTCTATTAGATCACGAGAATATTAGATTTTAAGCCAAGCCAACCGCAAAAAAGGTGTTCTCAAGAGTGGATGGAGGAAGGCACCATTATATATAAAATTAGGGGAACAGGGATTATATACACAAGGTGTGTCCCCACACCCTGCGCATAAAAACAGCAAAATTGAGCGAGTTCATGAAGAAGATGTAAGTTGAAATAAGAGGACAGCAATCAACCGAAAAATAAGACCTTAACAAAACCAAACATATTTTATCTAAGTAAAAGAAGGCTCATCTAGAATTCAGCTCGGGATCCCACATCTTCCCCCTAGGAGCGAACATTCCCACAGATACAATAGATGTATCCTCCTGAGGGGTAAAACCACATAAGAGAAAAATTTTAGTCAATATTAAGGAAAAGTTCACTGACTAAGAGAGAAAATATGCAAGAAGACTTTCTATGGCCAAATGTTGACGTCTCAACGGACCTGAGACGTAGCAGCATTCAAGCAAGCGACACGAAGGCTGCCTCTCCAACACTTCGCAGATACCCAGCCATAACAACCGCATCTAATATCATGTACATACAAACTGCGGCCAAATGTCTACAGAGCAACGTTACGCAATAAGCACACTTAAAATACATCCTTAAGGATCAACAAACCATAATGAATTACATATAAATAGGACATTACTGAGAACACTGAGGCGGCGTAAATGTGTCGGAAAGAACATTTCCATGAGCATGTATAGCTAGGCTGCACAACGGAGGAATGATGTGGAGCTTTTGTGGAGCATGTGTTGGAACGAACACACATGGCTAGCTAGGCTGCACAAAAGGAACATTTCCACGTCATAGCTAGGCTGCACAACGGAGGAATGATGAGGTGACGCAGCACGAGGTAGGAGGAGCTGCCTACACGTCATCAAAGAGCCCCTTGTCAGCCCCGGCAGGTCGGGGCCGGGAGAACTTGCTCTCCCCATAGCGGCGGGGCGAGTCCTGCTGCCCCCACTGGCCGCTGCTGAGGTAGTGCGTCGCGTAGTGGCCAGAGTCGGGAGAGCTGTACCGGCCCGAGTCCTCTGCTACACCAAACACGTCTTTTCGTAACATCGACTAGGTAATACCACATACATCATTTCATTCCCATAATACAATTAGGAATGGTAATCACAAGCAAATAATTACCCCGATGGTTTAGGCATACTGGCCTAATTTTTAGACCTTTTGCCAAAACATCATTTATAATGGTTGATTTCAAATAAAATGATCTCAACCTTGCTTCACCCATAACGGCCCATGCTTGGAAATATCACTAACTTTGAGTGTATTTCCACCTATAACTTTTACATCAGATTGGACAAGTTAGTTTAACCTTTGCCAACAACAACAAAAGTACTTCAAGGAAAAAGGAGGAAGGCATTATTTAGTCTGGAGTAAAGGAAACAGGGAACCTAAATTCAAGGCAATGTTTCCGTACAAGATTCTCAGCATACAGAACAGTAAGTTGCAAAAAAGTAAATGAAAACAGATTAAAATTCAAAAGAAAATAGTCGATGCTGAAAAACAGGGCAGCAGTGAACTGAAAAAACGATAGTCCGTTACATAACAAAAATCTTATTCCGTTTCAATTAAGGGAAGACCTGGCTAACCTTCGGCTTGGGGCCTCACATTTCCTCTCTAGGAGCGCTAATTCTCATAAACACAATGGTTACATTCCCCTCAAAAGCCTATAGCTGCTATTGTCTGTCCCTTTCCTGAATATGCAAGTTTTGTTGCATAAACCCCCCCCAGCCCAAAGGCAAGTAATTTCTTCAGCAATTGAATGAACTGAAATCCCTTTTTTTAATATGATGATCTGCTGTATCTTCTTTCACTCACTAAATCATTTTCACGAGTGTTTTCAGGGTCTTCATATTTTGTTTTCAAATTTTTGCAAGACAAAAAATGTTCTTGGTCTTTGTTTGGCGGTTACTGTTGGTCAATGGTAAACACTCGCCGTAATTATGACAAAACCTGAAATTATCTTGCAAAAATGCAAACAAAACTGTCACATCAGGACATACGACAGCATGCGTACGTACTATTTGCATGATAAAGCGTGCTTTCCTGCCAAACTAATAACGCCGCGCACAAAGAAATGCACCGAAACGAGTTGCTTCTCTATCAACAATGGACCCATTTCCCAAACATCCCATCAACAATGGACCCCTATCCCAAACATCCCATCAACAATGGACCCATTTTCCAAACATCCCATCAACAATGGACCCATTTTCCAAACATCCCATCAACAATGGACCCATTTTCCAAACATCCCATCAACAATGGACCCATTTTCCAAACATTCTATCAACAATGAAACCATTTCCCAACTATCCCATCAACAATAGACCCATTTCCCAAACATTCTATCAACAATGGACCCATTTCCCAAGTACCACCGAAGCAAGAAAATGGCGAAAAGATGAACGAGTGTTTAACGTAAATAGTGCTCCTAACATTATTCAGTATAAACGTTGAAATGTAGGCAAATGAAAGGACGCACGCACCAGGATAGGGAGGCGGCCCGGGGGAGTAGTGGGAGGCAGTGGAGTAGTGGAAGTGGGGCGAGGTGTGGCGGGCAGGAGAGCCTGCAGTGTAAGATGGAGAGTCGCACGCGTTCACCGCTGGGGACGGCGTGAGCAGCTCCATCTGCGCCGCCTCTTGAGGGGTCGACTGCCGGGACGGGCGGCTCAGTAGCTCCTCTGCGCGCTGTCTTGCTGATCTGAGAGGTGCAAGTTTACTTGAATACCTTACGCACAAGGATATCAACTTAGCAAGACACCAACGGTCAGCTCAGTAGCTCCTCTGCGCGCTGTCTTGCTGATCTGAGAGGTGCAAGTTTACTTAAATACCTTACGCACAAGGATATCAACTTAGCAAGACACCAACGGTCAGCTCAGTAGCTCCTCTGCGCGCTGTCTTGCTGATCTGAGAGGTGGAATTTCATAAACACGTTGACTGCAACATGGCCCACCGGTAGGTCGCTGTAGTGTCGTAAGATCGGCACTACTAGAGGTATTGTAGCAGAAGCTTTAACTTCTGTACCCTTAGGTGTAGACTAAGGATAGGATAAGGATACGCTCAGCAAGGCACTTATTCGTATACTAGCTCCGTCGCTCACAGCTTCCTCTATATAATAGTCTTGTCCGGAAGTCAGGCAAGCGCAAGCAACAAAGATCTTCCGGCGGTCGGGTCGTTTCCACCCACGGATCGTGACCGAGACATACGAAGCCTAACCAGACAAAGACATCCGGTGGCGTTCACTTTATAAGGCACATCCTGAGATATAACAGTCGCGCTTTAGTTTTTCCTGCTGCGAAATGACCCATCGATGGGTCGTTTGAAAAAGTTTTAACAATCTTTTAAAAATATTGATATTTAATGGACCCAGTTAATGTTTGGTATTTATAAAATTTCTAACAACTTGGGAATTTAAATTTGAGTTGAATACTGTACTTCAGTATAACCGGCCCCAGTCAATGTGTTAACGGGCACAAACGATAGAAGCCTGGAAGGCTCACATATAACCCAGGAAATCGATTCTCAAGAAGTGCCAGCCCCCAAAGCATAAGGTAGACACACCTTACTAACCTCAACCTACTGCCATTCCTTTGTTTCTTGCGGGGCGAGGAGTTAGTACTTAGTTATTTCGAAATGTATTGGTCAGTTATCGTATTGCAGGGAGTGTTTTGATCTAAAGGAGATTTTAGATGGGACTGAAGTATGTACTAAAAAAATAGTTCAGCGTTAATCGTAGGTTGGGCTCAGCCCTCACCTCTCGACAAGTAGTGTTTAATTTTATTATTTGAAGAAACCAGTCCAAATTATTGGGATTAATGTCATAACTTGAATTCATTAAAGAGGCAGTTTGATACTTTGAGTGTCTTTTCTACACCAGCAGGAAAATTTTTACTCTGAACGCAATGGGCTTGCTCAAAATAATAAGCAGAATATATAACAGACAGGATTGTAGATATTGCCATTTCTGCTCAATATCTACAATCCTGTCTGTTATATATTCTGCTCAATATAACAGACTTAAAGCAATGAACTCTCTTCAGCTAATCCCATCGTAAGACAGCTAAAGCTAAGAAAACTATTGGACATAACTTTGCTAGCTACTTGGAGAGCATAATACAATTTGACATACTCCAGATTTGAACATTTCCAATAAAGAATTCAAGTGTTGGGAGGCCGGTAGTGTTGATGGGCTCCACACTGCCTCACCTGTAGAAACTACTGGTGCTCTCACCCGCACCAAAGAAAATGAATTCAAAGGTTTTTGCTAATCTCTCGTTAACTATTGAGTGAATTAGTCACGCCACCTCACCTGTAGAGGCTACTGGTGCTCTCACCCACACCGAAGCGCTGGGTGAACTCGCGCCGCCGCGCTGCAGATTCCTGTTGCCGCTGGCGCCGCCGACATTCTGTGAGCGAAGTGCAAAGTTCCAGTAAAGACGTCTCAAAACTTTCCTTCACGCAGTTGAAATTCTTTCTCAACACAAATCAATAACGATTGCCCCGCGGGGGTAAATTCAATTTTGTTCCAGTGAAGACGTCTCAAAACTTTCTTTTATACAAATGAAATTCTTTCTCAACACACACACCAATAACTATTGCCTTGCAAATTCGACGGACAATTTCACCACAACAAGAGCAAATGAAGACCAGAAATAATGCGGCCACTTGCTTATTTTTAATTGCCAACTAGCAAACTTCACAAGCCGCCACCATGGACAACCGTTAAGATTTTACCTCTTAGCTCTTTGTTTTTCTTCCTCGTGTCAGCAGTTAAATATTAGTTTATATCCTAATTTTAAAAATTTTGTTGTAAAATTCCAGCTAAAAATTTTTTGTTCAGGCAGAAAGAACGCTTTAGGTTGACACAGCTGAGCGCGGTTCTGGCCAGCTCTTACGACGCTGAACAACACAGGGAGTGTACTTAACACGTTCCTTGCGATACGACCCACCGGTGGGTCATGCCCAAGTTTTTCCATCTGCAAAACGACCCATCATCGATCGGTCCTTTGAAATTTTCTTAACAATCTTCTTAAATTAACGGTATTTAATTTAGTCAGTTAATGTTTGCTTTCAATAAAATTGCTAACAACGTTTGTCTTTATACTTGAGTTGGATATTGAATATCAGTGTAACCCATCGCAGTGAACGTGTCAAAGCAAAAAACACGAGCACAAAATGCTGGCTGACCGCCAGGCTGAACTGCCCTGACGCGCTCTGGTGCGCCAGCGCCACCTTGTGCTGCTCGCTTGCACCTCACGCAGCAACGCTTCACAAGTGATGGCGTCAGTCCTGTACCTTCGCAGGACCACACATTGTCCAACACACTGAAGGGAGCAACTAGGAACTTCTTACGCGGCTGCAACTAACCAACATTTCACAAACAACCATTTCTCTAGTGACTACCAAAAGGAAGAACATACAATGCCAACGCGATTGAGAACCCCACCAACTGCTCCTACATAGTTTTTTTTCATATTTTAAAAGGTAAACTTCTCCCGATGAGCTTTCATCAAACACACGAGAGGAGAAAGAAGAATGTGGGTCAAAAAATTCCCAACAAAGCACTGTAAGAGCATGCCATCTTCATGAACTCAGACTGCAATAAAGAAAATGGCTACATTTGTTTGTAATAGCTGAGGTAACATAATAGGCATTCAAGAATCATACATTTCCACTGGCCTATCATAGGTAAACTACTAATTTTAAAACTACATCATCTTTCAATCGACAACTTTTTTCACAGACAATCTGTGTTTTATCATTCAAACTAATCTTCATCATTTTATGCTGTCGAATTTCATATGGAAATTTACGTAAGTGTAATTAATTAGTGATTTTCCGAAACCTCGCTCATAGTCTCATTTCCCTCCTGAAACACCACATTATGTTTTTGAATGTCGAGCTATTCTCAACAACCTTGAATGTCCACTGTACTCAGAGATGCTTTCTTCACTAACTACTTTTTTTTGCTTAAATGACATTGTCCTGTTCTGGATTTGGAGTCTCGCTGTCACAAGGCACTTGAGAAAACCCTCTGCCCTCGGGCTGCCTTCTCGTGCAGCCCCCGGCTTCCCTGTCTATGGACGCAAATTCAGTAGGCAAAGAATGCATGTGAAGACAGAACAGCAGCCTGCAGCTTGCCCACGGTACAGGAAATAAGGCAGAGTCCTTTTTATGGGGAAAATACACCTCTTCTTGTTCGGCTAGCCAATAGAACGGCTTCATTTCAAACAAACTTTGTAACGTCACCATTGCGACATGTTTTCAGGCCTGTGGCCGGTAAACTTCTAACTCAGTCACCAAGATCTGTGACCGGTAAACTTTTCTCTCGTTTACAAAAACTGCTCCATCAGGATATCTCGCCACATTTTATATTGCCGACAGGCGATTCGACCGCGACTCCGTTTAATAAATCCCTGCAAAGTCTCCGACATTTCCCTTTCCTGTTCCACGGAAATTAGGCTTTCCAATGCAGTTTAAAGTGGGGTCTACATTTAAACAGTACGGGTAGTTTGATAATTTATTAAAACGTGGTTTAATCAACCGAAGGAATTGCACTTCATTAATTACTAAGTATTCTAAAACGTATTTAAAAGCTCACGTTTATTAAAGACAGTTTAAAAATTGTTTAATTTGGGTAAACAGGTAAAATATTCACTTTATACGGTTAACACACTGAGACTCCAAAATGCCTGATAACTCAGGCAGGTATCTCGAGCACACGAGGTTACAGCAAAGTCCCGGATACTGAGGCAACCCGCAGGCGCAATGGTTTGACAGTAATGCCAAGACACTGGCAACAGCGCGTGTTACACATAAACACGGCGTACAAGCAGAGCTTTCAGAAGCAGCAACCCACGCACTAGTTCACGACCTGCGCGGTACAAAACTTAGATCTGCCCTCTGTCTCGCTCTCTCTCTCTCTCTCTCTGACTGACTCTTACTCCTGGCCGACTAGCTGCATCGGCCCCACCTTGGATGCCGCAGCTGTCTGACTACTGCTTCTGCTGGCGCTCTCAGTACAGCGGCTAAGTGCAAAAATGCCTCGGTCACAGGCCAATAGTGGTGCCATATTTGGGGCTAGCAGTGTTGCCAGATGCAATATGAGCGCTTCTATTGGTTTGTTGCCATGACGTCAGCATTGTGATATGTCGTTAGGCCAATAATGACGCTAGCAGTGTTGCCAGATGCAATATGAGTGTTGTTATTGGACCGTTGCCATGACGTCAACATTGCCACACAATCGACGCAAAAAAAGACTGGTGCTTCTACCGCGAGCCCACCTCTGTTGATGAGGGTGCGCCCCTCGTCGACGAGGTCCGTGGTGAGCCCGTCCGACCCAATGAACTGCTGGAAGCCGAGCGCCGACAGCAGGCGGGAGCCCAGGCTGTAGTAGGTGGCCAGGCACAGCGCCACGATCATCATCGGGAAATATACGTTGAAGCCGTCCGAGATGATCCCGATCACGTCCATGTGACCCATGATCTGAAAATGGATTCAAATAACGTCAAAATCGTACCATTTTCAGAAGCAAACGTAGGTTTTCGAAACAATACCAAGGGAATTGAGAGCAGTTTTGAGAAGTAAACATAGCTTTCGCTGCAATACTAAGTAAAAGCTGATGCACACTACTATGCAACACCATAATTCGGCATTAATGAGATCATGCTCATAGGAACCTGAAAATTGAACAAAGTTAATGAAACAAGATAAAAATAGAAAATGAAGAAGGTAATGCGCGCTGAAAAACAGGACAGCAGTGACCCACCCATGAGAAAATGATCCGTCAGAAAGAACTATCCTATTTCTACAAGAGGAAGATCAGCCTATCCTTCAGCTTGGGACCGCACATTTTTCCCCTAGGAGCAGTAGATCTCATATATACAATATTGCATCCCTGTGAAAGGGTGTTCAAATAATTGAGATTTATAAACCTCAAAATCTGGTGATAAATTTCCCCATTGTAACTACAATATATTGCGAACAGCTTCAAGAGAATAACTATATAAAATTTAAGGATTGTGCATTTCTCACTCACGAATATTATTGATGAAATGAAGTGGCAGTAGTGCTCAATTTTACAGTGTCCATGCTCGGATGTTTAATGATATTGTCAAGAAACGATGCAACGTACAGACGAAATGTTCAAGTATTTGAAAAAATATGACATGGCGTGAAATGTTGAAGTGTCCGAAAAGTACCACGTGATCGAGTAGTGAGATAGGGTCGAGTGCACGCTAGATTGAATGTGAAAGTCCAAGAAATTAGCGTCTAACATAAGCAGTTTTCAACTTTTGAAGCACCCTCCCGCATTGATAGAGGGATATTTTGATCTTTTGAAATATTTCCTCCTAAAACCTTAACAAAGTCCTTTGGTCTTTTTGCATTTTTCTCACCTCTGATGGAATTTTTGGTCACCGTAACAAGTCTATTCCATTTCAACCTTAGCACAAAGTCAGAGACTTTCGGTGTTAAGTATTAATGATTTATTAAATACACGGATAACAAATAAACATCATTAATTACAATCTACGTCTTCATCCTATATTTTATTTCACGCAATTTGAGTCACTTTCGCGTACCTATATTCAGGTTATAATATATAGTCAGTTTTGCTTTCCCGCGCTGCAAACACGTGACCTACTGGCTCAGGGAGCGTAACGCACAGGTGCAGGCACTCACTCGCGTCGAACTACGAGCCACCGAGCACAAGACAAAGACAGGCTTGCTCACACAGACCAGGACGAGTTGAACACGAAATACCCCATGTACCGGCCCGGTTGAAACAGGGCTCGAGTTCCATTACAAAAACCTAATATTTTTTAGATGCAAAAGCTCAACCTTTTATACCCTCAAGCATCAATTAACAGGGTGTCTACTGATATTTCATTTCCAAATTTTACTACTTTTCACTACTTTTTACTACCTTCAACAGCAAAAATTTACTACCTATATTTTACATCATGAATGTTGTCCAAATGTCCAGATGTAAGTAATCGGCCTAAAATGAGTTATTTGAGTCAATAATATACGCAATACCAAAGGTTCAAAAAAAGGTCCAAGTTTCTTAATGCTTAAAATACTCAATATTAAATGGAGCAACCAAAGCATTACTGTAAAAAAGTTACCTAAATTTCCAAGGAGTCCTAAATGGACTCCAACGAATGTTTGGCAAAGACTTTGTTTAAACATCTTTCAACTATGAGGACAACAGTTCATCATATGGAAAAAACTAAACTGACTGGAAACTAGTAGACACCAGGGGATTGTCAGATCCCTTTACAGCAGGGTAGAATGTCAGAGAATTTAATCATGACCAAACACTATGGCATACATACATACGTATACCAGGCTTCTCATACCTACGGGAGGGTAGCCGACAGCAGGCCACAATCAAATCACCCTTAGTCACTCTTAGTCACTAGGAGGCGAGAGAGGCAGCACTGGTCGCACCAGAACTGTCCGGATCAGTAGCAGCCCAGCACAACCATCTTCCACAGTCAGGCCCGACAGCCATAGCTGGTTTACCCCGACCGTTTCACTGAGCGCAGCCCCTCCCCCGCACAAGACAGGTCATCCCATCACACGCGGGCAGGCGCCCAGTGACAGCGTCAAAAAAAAAATTACCTCCTTATGCACTGCTTTCACTCACTTCTGTCCGCAGTCATCCCTCTCGCCACGACCACAGTCAGACCCCTCTCATACAAAGCACGTTTCACCCCATCCATCCAACTCATCCGTGGCCTACCTCGCATTCTAATACCACTCGCTTTTGACGTATAAATCTTTTTTACCAGCCGCTCAATATTCATTCATTCAACATGCCCAAACCATCTTAGCACTCTTTCATCCACCCACCTGCTCATCTTTTTGACAATCCCCGTCTGCCCCCATAACCAACTCATTCCTGATCCTATCTCTTCTTGTTACTCCATACATGCTCCTCAAACACTTCATCTCAAGCACATCCAGCTTCCTCCTCTCAGCTGCTCTCAAACCCTAAGACTCTGCTCCATACAGCAAAACTGGCACAATTAAGCTTTCAAACAGTCCTCTCTTAGCACTCGTATTCAAACTTCAGCACTAAAAACTTTCCTCATTGCACCCAATGTCTTGCAGCCTTCACTCACTCAATGCCTCACTTCTACTTCCATACTATCCTTCACAGTCACGTCCGATCCGAGGTACCTAAAATGCTCTACCTCTTCTAACACTTCACCATTCAACCTCCCATCCAATGTTCCAAACACTCCACCTCTTCAACATCTCATCACCTTACTTCCATTTACGTTTACTCTCAATTTACGCCTTTTGCACACTACCAAACTCTGCAACCAGTCTCCGCAGTTTTTCCTCCGAATCAGCCACAAGCGCTGTATCATCTGCAAACTACAGCTGACACACTTCCCAATTCATACCATTTTGTCCCATCAACTGCGCACCTTTTCCCACCACTTTGACATTCACTTTTCTCACTACACCATCCATAAACAAATTAAACAACCACGGCATCATCACACATCCCTGTCTCACACCTGTTACAACTGGGAACCAATCACTCACCTCATTCCCTACTCTCCCACATGCTCTGCTATCAATGTAGAAACTCTTGATTGCATTAAACAGTCTCCCACCCACTACATACAAGCCTACAACCTGCCATAATGAATGAAAACACCATGGCACTTCGGAAATTTGAGTTTGTGAACTATTTCTATCATACCTCAAAATCTAAATCGGACCCTAATTGCGATCAATAATGAAAACAAATAGGTTATTAACATGTTGTAGTACGGAACAAATCACAAAAATTGTATGTAACTTTGCTATTGATAGGAAAAGAATGGACTTTGATTAGATGGAGCATCACCATGATTCTATGACGACATCCTGGAGGTAACTGAATCGCCATGACTGCCAAAAAAAACTTCAAAGGAACTTAACTCTTGTTCAAATGATTACACATTGTAATAAAAGATAATATTATAGCATAATTCTTTCAGTATTTGGACATGAATTAACATCATTGGAAAGAGAAAACTTTCAGCTTTAGGAAGAGGTAATTTTTTTCAGATAAAAAAAACATTTATAGTCACAGTAAATCGTTGTTTCTCCACATCGAAGTGGACAAAATAAACTCCAGTCTTTTCAAAGGAAGAGAATACTGCTCACAATCAAGCTCAGGTCCGAAAAAACACTTTCTGAACATAAATGAACTGCGGAGAAGTTCCTCTGACGTCATTGCAATGTTTCTATCCTGCCGCAACAACTTGGAGTGTGAGAATATTTGTCTTTGAATAAGAATTGGAAGGTTACATCAAGTTTATGATAATCAAGATTTTACCAGCCAAATGTATGACTTTGAATTAACCATTATTCATTAGGAGGAATCGAAATGCAACAAGTTTGCTTCAGGACTTACTCATCTGAAATTGCAGCAGGAGTCTCTAAAAGCTAATTGAGAAAGATTTTATTTCTGCGCTTATGTTCGTGAATAAAATACTTTAATTTTTGAGTATCAAGTGCACAAAAAGAACAATTATGCCAACTATGCTATACATCTCACGGGCAACTGCATCCACTAAAGATGAAATCCAATAAAATGTAATGGTTATTCATTGATGAGTACAACTACCTATTCAAAAATTTAGGCTAGTTGTTTAATGTTTATTCATAAAACTTAAAAGAAAAAGTTCACAAGATGTTTTACATTAAAAGAATCGTAATTCGCAATAAAATTTCAATTATTTTACTTGACAAACATTTTTCAAACAAAGCCACTTGATCCACTTCCACGAGAAAATATGTAGCTAGGCTATTTCATTTTTCCCGAGATCGTTTAATACATATTTGATACGCAAGAATAAAAGATGTCAAATGTTGACCTCATAGTCATAAATGCACAATTTTTAAATCCTTATTTTATTTTTATTTTAATCCCTTATTTCGCAAGTTCCTAAGCTTGTATTTCAATGTAAGTGCGCACTGATAGAAGTGTTTTGAACAATGCATCGTCACTGATATTACATTTTTTAAATTTATATTTATTCGATTTATGAAACCTCGATCTTACCTCAAAGCGAAAGCCATTTTTTGTTTTCTCTCGATAATTTGTCAATTATAACATGACTCAAATGAACCTTCCATCATAAAACAACTTGATAATTTTCAGATCAAACTGAGTGACAAGAAAAAGTTAACTATTTTTTTGTCGATCGCTAAAATTTTGAAACTTTTTTCTATTTTGTGTCCTCCAATCGTGAAATTACACCCCGCTTTACAAGAACATTTCCCATAAACCAAGGCAAATTTCTGACAATGGAAGAAAAATTTTTTTTGTTAAATCTTTATATTCTATATACATATGTAATGTAACGTATTTCCCAGAGCAATTGGAATACGGGTTTATTTGGAGACATATGGAGCCATCAGTCAAACGTTTGAATTGAATCGAGTTTATTAAAAGCTCCAATTATTGTTCCTGCGCNCAAGAAAAATGTGTACACTTAGCTCCGGACAGGCCAAGACTGGAGCGAACCTATGCCAACAAGTTAAAAACGCTCGAACAACAATAGAGTCAAGGAGGTCACGAAAGGGTATTTACCTTTATTATTACGCGATTCAATCCTATGCCAATAATTGCCTATTCAAAAAATAAATTTATTTGACATGTAACATTACTTTAAATTTGTAGAGAATTATTCCACTTCATAATTTTTTACTACCCTGAGGCAAATTTTACTACTTTTTACTACTTTTTTACTACTTTCCAAATTCTACTACTGTTCACTACTTTACTACCTAGTAGACACCCTGATTAACTATCAGTCCACCTCCGTGCAACTTAAAATATTAAGTTAACGCTCGACTTTTCATCCTTTTGATTTGTATTTTTCTGGGTGTTTACACATCAAAATTCCCATTCAAATTTTAAATTTCCAATTTATTCATTTTCTGTTTTCATGCAGTGAAGATGAATGATTACGATGCTGGAAAACTTTCACTTTAAACGAAACTTTCATGAAAGCATGACACTCACCACCGGCCTATGTCACACGCTTCTTTTAAATACGGCTCGATTGCATATTTGAGCACAGCTCAATCATACATTTGAATATAGCTCGATAGCATGTTTGTTGAATGTGTCTCAATCATATTTGAATACCGCTGCATTTGAGTACGATTTTAAGCTCGACTCAATAGCGAGTGTAGCTCACTATAGCGCACCTGGGTGTAGTGGGTCCCATGAGTGTGGAGCCTGACACACGGCTCACTATAGCGCACCTGGGTGTAGTGGGTCCCATGAGTGTGGAGCCTGACACACGGCTCACTATATCGCACCTGGGTGTAGTGGGTCTCCTGAGTGTGGAGCCTGACACACGGCTCACTATAGCGCACCTGCGTGTAGTGGGTCTCGTGAGTGTGGAGCCTGACACACGGCTCACTATAGCGCACCTGCGTGTAGTGGGTCTCGTGAGTGTGGAGCCTGACACGCGGCACACTATAGCGCACCTGCGTGTAGTGGGTCTCCTGAGTGTGGACGCTGATGACATGCGAGTCCATGTGGATGAGGGAGAGGAAGTTGAGGCACATGGGGGGCGTGAGGCGGCAGAGCATCATACCGGAGAAGATGAGGCTGTACTGGTCCGTCTGGTGGTGTGGCGCCAGGTAGTACAAGTTCAGCACGCGTACCGCGAACAGGGTCGAGTACGCACACAGCGCGATGTACGCCATTGTCAACGTCGAGATTACCTGCAATACAATGTGGGCCATTGTCAGCGTCGAAATTATCTGCAAGACAATTTCAATCACTCCACTACTATTATATCAACACAAAACACATCAAAAGCGTACTCTTGTCTCACTTAACATCTGGAGAACATTCGTCTTCAATCCTCACGCTATGAGACTTAGCGATGCAACGATTAGGTAAATTAGATACATTACTTTAAGCATCCCTAATTACAACCAAGGTATTCTAGAGAAGGGATGGAAGAAGAGACCATTCAATATGGAGCTTGGGAATCAGGAACTCTACTGATAAGGTTCCATACCCTCCGCATAGAAACGGGAAGATTGGAAGACCTTTGTAAAACAAAAGTTGAGCAAGAAAATAATTCGTGATGAAAATTACAACAACAAACAGCCAACTAGAAGATGACTTGTCAGAAAAAAAACAATTCTATTTGCAAGAAGGGCACTGCAGCCCAAGCAGCTGCGAGGATGCAACAACACAGGGCACACACACACACAAAACGACTGGCAAGAAAGGAAACCAACACAGGGGGCACACACACACACACACAGAACACGACTGGCAAGAAAGGAAAACAACACAGGGCACACAGAACACGAGAGAAGGGAAGACTCGCCTCAATAGTGAAATAGTCGTAGTTGGTCTTGGCGATGTTGACGATGATGGCGAAGATGGAGAGCGTGGGGTGCTGGTTGAAGAAAGTGAGCTCGGACCACACGACGGCGGCGCTCGTGACGGCCGCCAGCACGGCCAGCGCTCGCAGCAGCCAGCCCCGCACCCGGCACACCCACAGCCACTCTGGTGGTGCATGGCAACCTCAGCTTGCGGCCTACTTTCCTGGCCACACTAGCCAAACATGCCGCCATTTAGTGTGGCTTTAAGGGAACCAGGTTATCTATGCCTATCATGACTTGTGCAGGCCACACCTCCACACCAGCCAAACTTATACATGCCACACCTCCACACCAGCCCAACTGGTGCATGCCCCACCTCCACACCAGCCCAACTTATACATGCCACACCTCCACACCAGCTCAACTTATACATGCCACACCTCCACACCAGCCCAACTTATACATGCCACACCTCCACACCAGCCAAACTTATAC
>JACJUY010001361.1:94138-110353 GCA_014220935.1 Platorchestia sp. MABIK | reverse complement strand
TCCTCTACCCCCTCGGTGGGGGCGCTAGCTCTGGGATACGTTCCTGATATTTCTACAGACATTCGGGGACATATCTCAAACTCTTTTAAAATAAAGAAAAAAATAATCGTGAGCATCTGATTTTGAGCCCGACTGCCAATGATATGGTTCCCTTAACTTACCCGTCAAGGAAGACATCAGGACGCAGAGCAATATAGAGCAGCAGCACACCCACAATAAGCAGGTAAGAGCCGTAGTAGATGGCATTATCGATGAGAGCAGACCGGAGTTTGCCCCACACGGTGAACTCCCCGGCCTTGGTGTACGACTGCATCAAGGGCAGCACCAACCTGCACACAAAGTAACTTAATATTACTAGCAGGAAATCTTTGAAGGTAACACCAGTAATAATAAATCAAGAACTTATAGCTTATCCACCAAATTGCAGATGTGCATAAAAACGTGGATGGTGTATTATAAAACGTATGAGAAACCAGTCATTTTGTAAGAATGTGCACTTCAAAAATTGCCTTCTATGACGTGAAAACTTCTTCCACAAAGTTTCCTAACCAAATATTGGAAATTTTACTCCTTCAAGACAAGACCTAATAGTAAGACTCGACTCCTTTTCTGGATTTTTATTTCAATAGAGTATACATCGAATGTAAGCAGTACCAAGCCGGTACATCAATGTCTTGGGCAAAGGCAAATTATGGGGTGCAGTCCATCGATGTATGGAGGTCTCAGGTTCAAAGGGTTCAGACTCAATCTGTGGAACCCAACTTTATAAGTTGAGCACAACATGAACAAGTTGTTCACGATGTGAGCCGCCGGTGCACACAGAGGGAATTTTCATAATGCTGCAAACTGACTGGTAGTCACAAACTCAATTTTTAAAAATACTCAAAGCTTAATGATGACATGATCCACATGAATTTTGTTACTTTCAAAATTGCTCACTTCATTTGACTTTAAATTTGAGTTAAATATTGAACTTCAGTTTAAAACATTACGGTCACAGAGTTGAAACAGTTTAAGTTTTTTCAACAACTCCTGGAACATGTATCCAGATGGAAGATGTATCCAGCACAGAAATCAGCACTAACTGAACCAAAAAAAAAACTATCTTTATACCTTCAGTTAAAACAATAAATGTTTTGCTTACTATTCACTCCAACTCATTCTAAGGTACTCACATCATTGATGACTCATAGATAATTGAGTTTAAAATCAAAATTCACATTAAAATATAAAATTTCATTTAAAGGGTCAAAGATTAGATTACAGCCAAAACAAACTAGAACCTCCATTTTCTGACGAAAAGACTAATTCAAATATATTGAATGAAGCTGTACTATAAACGAGTTACAAGCACGTACAATACAAATGAAGCTGTACTATAAACGAGTTACAAGCACGTACAATACAAATGAAGCTGTACTATAAACGAGTTACAAGCACGTACAATACAAATGAAGCTATACTATAAACGAGTTACAAGCACGTACAATACAAATGAAGCTACACCATAAACGAGTTACAAGCATGTACAATACAAATGAAGCTACACCATAAACGAGTTACAAGCACGTACAATACAAATTGAAACATCCAATTCACTCCAAAAGAACTGATAATTACAACAAACTTTCAATGCATGGAAGAAGTAATTAGAGCGGTTAAATTCAAGTATCTCCACACCACAAATGGAAGCAAAAGCCCCTAAAACAAAATTCCTATAAACACAAGTTGAATCTTACAAGTTACAACCCAAACAAAATATTTTACCGTAATAGAAGATTAGATTTGATGCCAGTTTAAGCCTCCCTAACCGCAACAAAAACGTGCCAAAGAGAGGAAGGAGGAAGGCAACAGTTAGTATAGAGATAAATAAACGTGGAATCTATGCACAGGGTGTGCAGAAACAGTAAATTAAGGAAAAAGTTCATGAAACAAGAAAAGTAGGTGCTGAAAAACAGGATAGCAGTGAACCATAAAAATGGTCCTTTTACAAAACAAAAAATAAACTTTTATTTAAAAAAAAAGCTTCCCTTTCAGCTCAGGACCTCATCAGTTCATGAAAAATAGTACCATGCTAGGATGCAGAATATCTAAGGAAATGATAAGTACTAATCTCATTTACAGTTGCAATCAGCAATTTTTCATTTATTTGAACAATCAAATGAAACAAGTCAATGGCAAACATTAAGGGGACCTTTTCCACCGATCGGCCGTATTTGCAGTCAAAAATTCAATTTTTTTTTATTGCTCTTAAAAGACTTTCAAAGATGCTCCCGAATCCCTGTAGAAATATTCGGAACATCTTTCAACTGCAGCGCCCTCCAGAAGGAGGGGAAGTGGGGTAGTCAGAGATAAATTGTGGGCAATGCAACACAGCCGTATTTGTACGCCTATCTTGGTGTAACAATGTGTACATTTCAATGGTAAATCATTATCTATTTGAAAGCATATAACAGTAGTTTAGAAAGGTCGGTCAAGACCCCCCCACCGCCCCCTCTCCCTCCTCCGAAAGGAAAGCTAGGCATTGGGGGTAGATGTAGACTTTCTAACTTTAACTGGCGCTCCTGTAAAATGAAAGTTTTCAAACCATTCGTTCCTATTTCTACGAAATTTACACAGCTAGAGCAATGTGGTTTGCTGCATTTGAAAGTGAAATGTGTGCTCTAAAATTCCCATGACTTTGATTTTCATAACTTTTTCCGTGAAACTTTTTCAGTAGACTTTTTACTCTAAAATTACAACTTTTACCCTACCTTTTCCAAAAAAAAAGTATAAATTCAGAATGAATTCAAATTCCAAAACAGCTGGTTAGAATTTTGGAGCACACATTCTACTTTCAAATGCAACAAACCGCATTGCTCTAGCTTTGTAAATTTTGGAGAAATAAGAACAAATGGTATATATATATATATATATATAAATATTTTTAATTATCATGAAAACTCATTTTTTATGCCCTAATGCAAAAACCTCTTTAAATATAAGTTGTTAGGAACCTAGAGATCTAGTAGTCTGCAAATTTTCATAGACGCAAGTCCAATAGAAAAAAATCTACGTCTGAAAATCCCTTTCAGCGCCGACCAGTGTAAAAGCTCCGCTTTAATAATGAAATGCTTCTCAAAGGAATTGATCAAACTTTCCAATAAACTCCATTCTGAACAAAAAAGAAATCAAAATTAAAAATCTCAATGAAACTGAAAATCACATCAAAAAAGTCACAGATATATACATGTACAATACAAATTACCATTGATATTTTCTTTCCATTTGCAACTATAATTCAAGATATTAGAGCTCAAATATAAAGCGGACACAAGTTGTACAACTGAAGGCCACTCTGGAGAACTAATGAGAGTGAGGCACACGACCAAAAGCACTCACCAAGTGAGCACCTGAGAAGTCCAGTAAATGACGCGCCAGAACGCAGGGAACACGCCTGGCTTAACGCGACTCCACGGCTCTTTACAGTGAAACAGAGGAGCATCAGTGTAATTCAAGCTTGTAGAATTGTCTCCACCATCTGTTGAGTTGGCTATCTCACTTGGTGGTGTTAATATAATATCACTGCTAACATTAGAAGCCTCATTATTGGCTAGCGGTTTACCATCATTGGCCTGTTGCAATCTGGAAACATTGGTCTGGGAAGTGAAGGTGGATGTGGCTGTTGTGTAATTTACCAGACTCATCATTTGCTGAGCAGCTGAGTTCAACACTTGGCGATCACCATTGGGCTCAGATTTTGTATCGAGATGTACATCTTGCTTCTTATTCTTCAACAGCTCAGTTGGATTCCCAAAATTTGGAGGCTCGGTTGGCTCAAGCAATGCATTATTCATTGCATTCACAGAAACCGAGGGAGCATCTACATCCACAGATCTGCGATTCAAAGTTCGCCACTGAACTTTGGTCCAATGCTGTTCCGAGTCTCTCTCAGCCGACCGACGAACAGACGCACGCTTGTCTATGGAGTGGGCAATGGGGTGGGACTCGGGAGCTGGAGGGGCTGCCAGCTGCTCAGCGTACGCATCATGAATGCAGGTCTCGTAGATTGTCTGCAAAAAATATTTAGTTGGCATGAATGCAAGTTTGAGGTTCCATACATGAACCAGTTTTTCCATGTCCTGGTAAAACAATTAATATTATGCATCTTAGCTGCTCATGTAGATGCTTAACAGTAATCAGTTCAGGATTACTGATTCTTTTTTTGTGATTTTTTTCAAATATTAAATTAATTTTTTGAGGTGTCATCACAGAATCACACACAAGCACAGCTAGCCTAGAGCTACTGGAACTTAGCCATAACATTAATCTTGACTTTAATTTTGATCTCATGATGTCAACTTTACAAAGTTTGAGTATATCCAACAGAATAAAAATTAGCCTAACCAATCATTAAAAAAAGAAAAAACAATCAACCAGAAATTTTGGATTGCTTTCATATAATTTTAAAAATGGATTTCAGATAATCGACTTGTATGACATTTGGCATCTAGTACAAGTAGATCATTCAGCTGGTGCAGAGTATCCCCAAGTTGAGTTTTTCTTCCATGATTGTTATTCCTTCAATAGTTCCAATGTCTGGGATGCATACACATAAATGTCGGCATGAAGATGCTTCGTAAGTGTTCACATGAAATGCCATTTCTTGATCTTTTCTTTGCCTAAGATCTTGCGGGATCATTTTTATCTAATAAACTGGCATGTGCCTATGGTTTTCAGTCAAGGTAATAGTTAGCAGTTAAATTATGTTGAAAGTTTCTAGTAGGGGCATTAAATTTTTGACACAGCACTACTGAGTGTTGATCTGGCAATGCTGGTTGTATTATTCAGCCATTAATAGGCTCCCATTCAGTGAAAGTGATGAAAGTACAGGTTGAAGAATTGGAGTGCTTCTTTGTAGCCTTTTCTAAATTGTTTACATCATACCACCCTGTACAAGCACATGAGAGAATGTGTAAATCCTCTGCTGGTGATGAATTAATGTAAGAGCAATAAAGAACCAAATTATTACCCATCCCAACTACCTGAATACTTCAATGACCTACTAAAACCTTACCTTGGGTAATTATAATTTGCAAAGAGTAAATTTTCATAGTAATCCTATCTACAAAATCGCCACACATTATTTCTTTCGATGATAAACTTGATACACTTTTAGTACACTGATAGCCACACTGGCAAACCAGACAAAGTAAAGAGGTGATGCCATTGCTCCAAATAACATTCTAAATAGCATAGGACTCACATTAGACACATCAATAGGGAGCACAAAGACGATGAGCATGGAGAAGTACCAGGCTATGAGCACAGCCACAGTTACAAGGATGTGGTGCCGGTACCAGTTGCCGTAGCGGTAGAGCACAAATGCGGCAATGAAGAAGGTCAGGATGATCTCAAACGTGAGTGGTCCCATCCCCATCTTGACTGCTAATTTAGGGTCTGCTTCACATCATCTTCATTACTTCCAGTCACGGCTTGCTTTAGTTGTAGTATACTACGGAAATGGCTGCCATACTTGAATGAATATATTGCACTGAATCACATCATTTTCATTACTTCCAGTCACAGCTTGTTTCAGTGAAAGTAAACTACTGAAATTGCTGTCTTACTTGAATGAATATTTTGCACTGAACTTATATTAAGGGCTATCAAAAGGTGTATCAAGACCAACACTAGTATAATTTTGCCAGTTTCAATGAGTGACTGCTTGTGTCCATGTTTCCAAACCAAATCTGAAACAAAGTGAACGTATTATTAGAAAAAATCTTTCCTTGAGGACTTTCTTTTCTGCATTTTTCTCTCAAGAAACAGATGATAATTTCTTTCACAAAATCAAATAATGAGTAATTATTGAGAATGTTGAACATGTTGGATACAATCAACAAGGCTTAAGTAGGTTGGTCACATGACACAGGAATTTGTAAAGCCTAAACACACACATTTATAAATCATAAATCAGATATTTCAGTAGAAACTCAAATTAACCAAAGAAGCTGGTGTAATTGCTGACATCAGCCAACACGGTCACATCACACCGCCCAGGTGCAGCAGAAGCAGCTCTAATCAAACAGTGGAACATGCACATTTTATGCTAATTAGAGCAATTCCTCTCAACTCTCATGAACTTTTAACTTCTTCAAAATATTATGAAATGTATTGAATTAGTGAAAATTTAAGGTGGTCTCATCACCATAGAACCAAGTAAAACATGACCTATGAATGCACGGATCATCATAGTTTTCACTCTGATTTCTATTTGAATACTGGAACTTTTAAATATTAATATATGATACAAACAATAGTTTTACATCAAAGAAAAATTTACCCTCAGAGATGTTTCCATCTCAAAACATTTATTTATGTTTCATTTCTATGAAAAAATGCTTCTTCAGTTTCTGTTGTTTTTTCATCAGAACTTTAAACTGATTTTCAGCAAATATACACCATGCCTCAATACCAAGACTCAGACTAATGTTTGCAGCCTTCATATTCTATGGTGCCTAAAAGCCTTGTCTGCAATGAGTTGTCAGGTTCTTTTTACCTGTATATATTTAGGAAACTGTCTATTAATACAAGTTTGGTTAAAAACAATGCCATAGCTTGCAGTCACAAGTTTTCTTATTCAACATCTCAATTCCCCTAAAATTACAAAATAGTTCCAGGATTTAAAAATTCAAAAAGGTCACCCACGGTCAAATTTAAAAATTGTTGCGCCGCACTTCAGCGTTTATTCGCCATTTACCGTTCGTAAATTTTTCAATTTTTAGATTCTGGAACAGTATTTGTAACCTTAAGGAAATCAAGAAGTTAACTAAAAAACTTGTGACTGTAAACTATGGCATTGTTTTTGACAAAAAATTGTTTTAAAATGTAAAATAAATACATGTACTATTATTCTATTCATTTTCCATCAACTATTAGACTTAGTACTGCCACGAGCATAATGTGAAGTGTCAAAGCAAGTCTTTTTTTGGTTGAAATAGAATTAGTTGGGTTTCATTTCTTTAAAGATCATTTTTTTTATTCACTCAAATCCTCTTTTCAAGCTTCTCCTACTTTTCTATGTTGTTTCATGAACTTCTTTCACAACTTAGTGTTTCTTTGCGCGGAGGGTTTTGTATGAGAACTCCAATTCTCAACTCCACACTAAATGAGCCTTCATTTTTCTTCTCTTCAGAACACCGGTGTTTTGGTTAGGCAAAGTTATATCAGCTGATCTAATAAAAATTTTTTACATCTATTTATTTCTCAATCTTCTAACATGTGATATCTCTTTAGATATATCAGTGAATGACAAGCTATTATGGGAAGGTTGCATGCTAATGTAGTGTGAAGTTTCTGCAAATTTAAGAAAAAATGCTGAAAAAATTGGGACTAGAGTGATAAGAAGCAAGAGACCAAAAAAGGCATTCAATGGGTATTTTTTATTAAGGCACTCTGAAACACTTTTGGTACTTCACAAGCAAATTGACTGCAAAGCAGAGAGACTCTGGCTGAAAGACAATTAAAAAGTCATTTCTGTGAGGATGAAGGTCTAGTTCATGCAACCTATAGCAGGAAGCCTCAAGAATTCAAGAGGTTGCAAAATATAGTTCAAGCTTAACATGTCTCAAAGAGAGAGAAAAGTTGATTCAAGTACCTCAGCTTGCCACCAGGGTAATAAAGTGATACCTAAAATCTTGCCAAGAACACCATACAGTGCAACAAATCACAATAATGAAAGTTTTATCTGTAGCATTGTATCAAGGGTTAATGAGAGATTATTTTGCAGGGAAGGCAGGTTTAAACCCAGCCCCATAGATATGTGTGCACTACAGCAAGTCACTTCTAAGGCCAAGCATGTAGCTGGTGCAGCCTTCTTGTACATGTAGGAGGAAAACCTGCAGCAGCCAGCAGGGCAGTTGCATACATGCACAGGCCAAGCTTGTTGCCTACAGACAGCACTAGCTGTAGTAGGCAAAGAGTTGGGCTCAAAATGCCAAAATTCTTGAGTTGCCTCAGGAGAGAGCTGTGTGATCTTATTTTCATAAAGCTCATCCGATCATACAGCATCTGAGAGGCCCATAACTTGACACTTTAGCACTATAATTCTACCCGATGATGACACTGTATGAGGTAAACAAGTCATCCGCAGATGTTCTAATTTTAATGCAAACAATCCAATCCTTTGGATATTTAGTTTCCCTTAATGTGCCAACTACATAGATTCCACTCAGGGCTTTCACACACACTCCTCTCAAAAATTTGCTTTATCCACAAATTTTTACACATGCTTAATTCTTACCTTAAAATTCAAAATGGCCTTCATTCTCTCTCTAGAAAAATAACTCTAACCTGATTCAGCTCTAATCGCTTCCAGTTATTTGTGGAGTTCTTATGCCAAACATGCTACCTCATTCTGCAGTTCTGACTACTGCACAAGTCTTGCCTGCTCCAGCCCACAACCTTCCCACCTTGCATCATGGTATGCACTGCAACACTCGCATATCACCAACATTGTCCCATTGTTTTGCTCCATGCTTAGCTACTCAGCTCAAGTTTCCATGCCATTGCATGAGCTAAGTCGTTTTCCCACTTTTTGCTTTGTGATTTAGCTTCAATCATACGTAGGAGTCTTTTTTCTGAACATCTTTATTTCACCAATTTTCCACTATCTATCACCATCAGTCTCAATTGTTCTACAAGACCATTTATCTATGCAGTACTCCATCCATGAAAATTTATTCATTCAAAATTTCTCACACTTTTACTACAAGATACAATTTAAATCATTGTCACTATATGAATGAATTCTTTTCTGACACTACCTTATTTGCTTCTACTAAGAAATGAGTCATTGAGATCAATTGAGTATTTCTCTTCAAAAGTATTTCTTTCCTTGCCAAAAGTGGAGCCCCCAGCCTAAATCAAGCCATTTATATTGAGAGTGCTGGAATCCAATTTGTGCCTTCATTAAACTTCCTCCTATCATACACTGTATCCTCTCTTGCAAATTCACTTCACATTACTGTTTGTACCACCAATTGCAGGCAGATCTCTGGCACACATGTTGTAGCTATTCTCTTATTCTTATTTTTTAGACTGGTTAATTTAAGAATCAGTAACTGCAACAAAAAGGTGTTTGAAAGAGAGAAAGAATGAAAGCACCATTTAGTTTAGAGTGAAGGGAATGCAAAATTTTTGCACCAATGTGTTCTCACACACAATCCCCAGTGCAGAGAAACGGTAAATTAAAAAGAAGGCTATGAAATAAGATTAAAGTTGACAAAGAAAATTAAAGTTAAAGGTGCTGGAAAACAAGACAGCAGTAAACCAAGAAAAGATGATCCACTACAAAACACAAACATCCATCAATTACAGAAAAAGGCTTACCTAACCTCTCATTATCCCCCTAGGAGTCTCATGTTCTTCTTTCATGTACTCACTCACTATACAACTGCATTTCAGGTACCAAATATTCTCTCCCATTTCTACTTTCTCAAACTGTTATTGCCATCTATTGCCATTTCAACATGAGTACAGACATTTTTCACTCTTCTTCATATCAGAGACATGTGCTGATTTTCATTTCAAACTTGAACACTTATACTAGTAGTCAAGCTTGGATATCTACTCATATTTATCACTGTACTATCTCTAAATTTCCTTATTTCTGATCTCATCCCTTTTTACATACTTCTCTTTCTCTCATGACTAAAATAAATTGCTTTCATTCATCTCCCCCAATTTTGATTTTTAACCCATGGATAGTTTTACAAAACACATCTACAGTGTGTCTACGGATATTCAATTTCCAAATTTTACTACTTTTTACTACTTTTACTACCTTCAACAGCAAAAATTTACTACCTATTTTTAACATAATGAATGTTGTCCAAATGTCCAGATGTAAGTGATTGGCCCATAATGAGTAATTTGAGTCAATAATATACGCAAAACCACAGGTACCAAAAAAAGCTCCAAGTTTCTTAATACTAAATGGAGCAACAAAAGCATTACTGCAAAAAAAGTTACCTAAATTCCTTAGGTACCCCATCCTAAATGAACTCCAACAAATGTTTGGCAAAGACCTTGTCTCAAGGGGGTCAACCCAGGCCCCTGTCAGTCCGATGAGCAATTTTTTGTTGTTGTTGAAAAAGGACCCTTAGGTGGTGGACTATTCGGTCCTAAAATTTTATGGCGCTACGGACACTAGATCTTCCCCCCCCCCTAGGGGGGGGAAGGGGATCAATAATTCTGAATTTTCAACCCCATTTGAATAGAAAATAAAACGGGAAATGGAAAATTTGAAAGCGTAAATTTGTTTGCAATGCTTCAAGGATTCTAAAACTGTCTTAGGTTTTGTTCTAGCAAAAAACTCAATGAGTTCTATTCATTTGAGATATCAATATAAATGAACTAAAAAATCAATACGTCAAATTTTTTTCAAAAGATTAGATTATTAATTAGTTTAGGCCTCCCTATCCGCAACAGATGCAATCCAAAGAGAGGAAGAAGGAAGGCACCATTTAGTATGGAGTTAAGAGAACAAGGAATCTATGCAGAAAGGGCATAGAAACAGTAAGTTGAGAAAAAAGTTCATGAAACAAGATCAAAGTTGAAGAAGAAAGTAATAGGAGCTGAAAACAGGACAGCAGTGAACCAAAAAAAAGATGGTCCTTAACATAACAAAAACATTTCATTTCAACAAAAAGAAGGCCTACCTAACTCTAAGCTCAGGCCCTCACATTTTCCCCCTGGGAGCGCTAATTCCCATAGATACAATAGTTGTATCCCATTGAGGGGATTTTTTCAAAAAACTAAGGCCTGAATCAAAAAAATGAATGGAAAAAATTGTGTTTCTTTTTAAAAATTACATATCATAGTCAAATGTGATAAGAATCAGACTACAAGTATAAAAGTTCATAATTTTTCTAAAAAAGAAATTTTCTTTCCTTTCTTGTAAATTACAATTCAGTGTGAATATGAAGTGATGCATGGAGATTATCAAAATAAAAATGAAAACAGTATTTAATTACATGAATTGTCCATTATATTACAGTTCACCTAAAAGTTTATTTATGCCTTATTACTAACAACCCTTATTTTCAACATTCAAGTGAGTTTTTATGCTAGGAAGAAACAAAGACAGTTTCAAAATCCTTGGAAAATTTTTAACATAGTTATGGTCCCTTATTTCCCAATTGTACATTTAATTTTTTTTTAGCACAGCTCAAAACCTAAAATTTGAATATATTTAGTTAGTGATCAAATATCGCATATAAAAAAACCAAACATTTCAAATGAAAAATTTGAGACCGTAACTTTGTTGGCAATACTTCAAGGATTCTAAAACTGTCTTTGGTTTTGTTCTGGCATAAAAATTTAATGACTTCTATTCTTTTGAAATATCCATAAAAAAGTACCAAAGAAACTAATTTTTTTTTTTTAAAAAGGCCTAAATCAAAAAATTTACACGAGTAAAATACGTCTTTTTTCAACAAATACATATACTGGCCAAATTTCAAACGAATCGGATCAAAATTTAAAAATCGCCGGGTGACCCCCCTTAACATCTTTCAATTATGAGGACAACAGTTCATCATATGGTAGAAATAAACTGACTGGAACTAGTAGATTGTCAGATCCCTTAACAGCAGGGTAGAATATCAGGGAATTTAGTCATGACCAAACACTATGGCACTTCAGAAATACGAGTTTGTGAACTATTTCTATCATACCTCAAAATCTAAATTGGCACCCTAATTGCGATCAATAATGATAACAAATAGGTTATTAACATGTCATATTAAGGAACAAATCACAAAAATTTTATGTAACTTTACTATGTATGGTAGAAGAATGAACTTTGATTAGATGGAGCATCACCATGCTCCTATGATAACATCCTGGAGGTAGATTAGATTACAGGTTAGTTTAAGCCTCCCTAACCGCTACAAAAAAAGAGCGCATCAAAGAGAGGAAGGAACCATTTAGTATGGATATTCGGGAATGCGGAATCTATGCAGAAGGGGCATGGAAACAGTAAGTTGGGAAAGAAGTTCATGAAACAAGATAAAAGTTGAAGAAAAAAGTAGTAGGTGCTGAAAAACAGGACAGCACTGAACCGAAAAAGGTGGTCCTTAAAATAAAAAGTAAAAATTTATATATACAAAAAGAAGGCCTACCTAACTCTCAGCTCGGGCCCTCACATCTTCCCCCTGGAAGCACTAATTCCCATAGATACAATAATTGTATCCCCCTGAGGGGACATCATGGAGGTAACTGAATTGCCATGACTGCCACAAGAAACTTAACTCTCATTCAAATGATTACACATTGTAATAAAAAATAATTTCATTGCATAATTCTTTCAGTATTTGGACATAAATTAACGTCATTGGAAAGAGAAAATTTTCCGCTTTACGAAGTAATTTTTTTAAGAAAAAAAAATTTATAGTTGCAGTAAATCATTGTTTCCCCACATCAAAGTGAACAGAATAAACTCCAGTCTTTTCAAAGATAATGCTGCTCACAATCAAGCTCAGGTCCAAAAAAACACTTTCTGAACATAAATGAACTGCGGAGAAGTTCCTCTGACGTCATTGCAATGTTTCTATCCTGCCGCAACAACTTGGAGTGTGAGAATATTTGTCTTTGAATAAGAATTGGAAGGTTACATCAAGTTTATGATAATCAAGATTTTACCAGCCAAATGTATGACTTTGAATTAAACATTATTCATTAGGAGGAATTGAAATGCAACAAGTTTGCTTCAGGACTTACTCATCTGAAATTGCAGCAGGAGTCTCTAAAATCTAATTGAGAATAATTTTATTTCTGTGCATACGTTTGTGAATAAAACACTCTAATTTGTGAGTATCAAGTGCACAAAAAGAACAATTATTATGCCAACTATGCTTCATATTCCATAGGCAACAGCATCCACTAAAGAAGAAATCCAATAATATGTAGTAGCTATTTAGTGATTAGTACAACTACCAATTCCAAAATTTTGGCTAGTTATTTAATGTTTATTCATGAAATTTAAAAGAAAAAGTTCACAATACGTTTTACATTAAAAGAATCGTAATTTGCAATAAACTATACATTATTTTACTTGACAAACGTATTTCAATCAAAGCCACTTGATACACTTCCACGAGAAAGTATGTAGCTTGGCTATTTCATTTTTCCCGAGATCGGTTATTTGCATATTTGACACGTTAGAATAAAAGATGTCAAATGTGGACCTCATAGTCATTAATGCACAATTTTAAAATCCCTATATTATTTTCAATATTAATCCCTGATATTGCAAGTTCCTAATTTCAATGTAAGTGCGCACTAATAGAAGTGTTTTTAATAATGCATCGTCACTGGTATTTTTATTTTTCTAAATTATATTTATACGATTTATGAAACCTCGATTACCGCATCAAAGCGAAAACTGTTTTTTATTGTTTCCTCTCAATAATTTGTTAATAATGAAATGGCTCAAATGAACCTTCCATCACAAAACAACTTGATAACTTTCAGATCAAACTGAAGGAGCAGAAAAAGTGAACTATTTTTACTGTCATTCGCAAATATTTTAGAACTTTTTTCTATTTTGTGTCCTCCAATCCAATAATTACACCCCGCTTTATAGGAATATTTCCCATAAACTGAGGCAAATTTTTGATTATGGGAGAAGTATATTTAAAAGAAAATCTTTAAACTCTACACACATATGTAACATTACTTTAAAATTTCAGACAATTATTCCACTTCACAATTTTTTACTACCCTGAGGCAAATTTTACTACTTTTTACTACTTTTTTACTACTTTCCAAATTTTACTACTTTTTACTACTTTACTACCTAGTAGACATCCTGATCTACAATTCTTCTCAGCCATTCCTTTCAACTACCATTTACACAACAAGCAGTTATTTGCCTCACCATTCTCTCACTTCTTGCATTTTTTCTTCCTACTTCCTCAAAAAAGATCCCTTTTCAAAACAACCATTTTGCTTCTTTTTTTCATTTGAATTAGCCATAGACATCCCAGATCAGAAAATGTTATTTCAAGCATCCCTAACTACAACAAAGATATTTGCAAGAAAAGGAAGGCATCATTTGGTATAGAATTAATAGAATCAGAAAAATTAAAAGAAATTTACAATACAAGATAAAAGTTAAAAAAAGTAGTAGGTTCTGAAAAAAGTGCAATGAAGAAAAACAAAAATATATTCCATTTCTATATAAAAAAGATCTGCCTAACCATCTTTAGGACGATGTACATCCAACATACCAAAACTAAATTTTTGATCTGAGTCACCATTGCTTCATCTTTCCCTCACATCTGACAAATTATACACTCCAATCCTGTTACCAGCCATTTGCAACCTTCTGCCACTGATTTTTAACAGCACCAGAGAATGAGCAATAACACTTAACACTTTGCTCACAACCTATGGTATACTACTCATACAATCATTCATTTCCATACATGAAAATAACAAAAACACACCTATATAAATAAACTGCCAAATCACTATAGCAAAGTTCTCACCTACAATAACTGGAAGAAAATAGTAATTTAGGTGCATTATACACTTCATAATGTCACTTGTTCAACACATGCAAGGTCAGTGCAGAATTGTGTAAACTGTAAAATGGTGAACAATGACTATTTAGAATGTGTGAAATCATCAGAATATCAAAATGAAGACATCATGAATATTTCACTTACTATGCAAAAATTTGCTCTGTCATTACAATGTTTCCCTAGAATTACGTGCTGATGCGCTGCACTGATCTCCAACAACCAGAAAAAGAACTAACATTTTAGACCCAGGGATCACGCTACTGCTGCTCGTCAGAAGGCTCCTGCTGCTGCAGCTGTTCTTTGGTGCGCTCTTGTAGTTGTTGCTGCATGGCTTCCAACTTCTCAAGGGTCACAGATTTGAGGGGCATCAGCTTGGGGCGACATAGCGCCAGCTGTGAGCTCTCCTCCTGATACAAAAGGCCCTTACGAGGTAACACTTCTTTCAAATTAGACATAATTGCTATCTTTATGCTTGAAAATTATTTCAACTCCACCTACCACAAGAGAATTTCTGAAAAAATTTACTATCATCAATAGTTGTTAAGGTTTTCAATTACCATAGAGCTCATTAATGCCATTAGAAACTACAGCTTAAGAATAAAAAAAATCAACCACTTTTACTGGGTAATACCATTAAAGATTAGATTAGAAGTTAGTTTAGGCTTCACTATCCACAACAAAGGTGTCTCCAAGCATTAAGGTACAATTTAATAAGAAATTAAGGGAACAAAGGATCTTTGCACAAGGTAAGATGTTTTCCTCACACAATATGCATAGAAAATCAATAGATGAACGAAGCTTATTAGATGCAGTAAAAGTTAAAGAAGCATATGATAGACCTTTAAAAGAAGACAGCAGAGAATGAACAAAGAAAGTTTCATTACAAAATGAAGAACCTTGTCTATCACAACAAAAAAAAAAGCTTACTTGACCTTCAGCTCATAACCCCACATTTTTCCCTGGCAAAGGCTTATTTCTAAACATACATTTGCTGCATCAGTGGGAGCAAAAATACACTTGAAAATATTAAAAAATAATAAAAATAGTACGAATCATTCTTAAAGCAATGATAACAAGATCAAAATTTTAATGAACGCAATGTATTTCACTTTAAAAAAAACTAATCACACATTTTTCCAATGAAAATGTTTTTTAAACTTTTGTTAAAATATCAGAAAAGTCCAAGTTAAAGGAATTCAAATTAGACTGAAGACAACCTAAATGTGAAGCCTTGTACAGTGTTTTAATTATAACATCCCAATTACAAAGAAAAATAAAATAAACTACTGTAATTGTAGCAAAATGCCGTTATTAATAATTAAAACAAAAAATGCTTTTGACCTAGAGCATAAGAGATTGAAGTTGTATTTGTATACACTTCATTCTGTTCACCAGCACACATAGCACATCAAAAATTATGGTATTCATTAATAGAAAAATACAATGAACCATGTTGCCAATTGTATATTTGAATATATCTGTGTCAAACAAACAATCAAAACCAGTAGTCAAAACATTTTCTAATGCCTGTAATTTACTGAATAATGTTGACAATCTCATACAAATGCATTTTTTACACTCTATAATTACTGGAATACCTAAAAGCATTTCATCAATGCATTTTTGATATAGGTTTTACTAT
>JACJUY010001361.1:73410-87840 GCA_014220935.1 Platorchestia sp. MABIK | reverse complement strand
AAAAAAAAAAAAAAAAAAAAAAAAAAACGTAAATAGACAGGAAGGCAACAAATTTTCGAATTATACTTCCGGTTCCAGTAAAAAAGTAAATAAACAAATCAAAACATCGAATGGGAGTAATTTTGACAAGCTACACGATTTCCAATCAGACGTTTGCCCCAATTTTACGATAATCTCTGAAATCTCTACTGCAGAATACGGGTTCTTAACAGGCTGTGACCAACACAACAAGACACGAAGGTCTACAAAACAAAAGTTTATAACCAGAAAACTGGTTATAAAAATAGAAAAGTTGAAAGAAAAACTGGCAAATTGGACCATCTACCCACATAAACCCGCACCGACCCATTTTATTAACAAGCATCGCGGATTCTGACGCGATCAAATGAATTACACCGCTCATTCCACGCACGAAACTGAATACTTTGATGACCATTGCAGTTCTGGTTCTAATGTACTTGCACAGGTATGTTCTGATTTGAGTTTGAAATATTTCAGCTGAAGCTAATAAAACTATGAAATTCAAGAACCTATGTGCAAAAAAATATCTAGACGTACTCAGTGCAATACCAAATAATAATCAACGGTGAGATGAAGAATTTAGCTGAAGAGGTTTGAGCATATCAACCACAACACTAACTACAGAAGAGTATCCAAGCGTAGCCAAGTCAAAAGGAAGAAAATGTATCCTAGAAAATAATTAAGAAAAGGATCAGGATACAGCGGCGATGCACGCGTTAATTGAGAATTAAGTATGTTTTTTTACAAGATGTTACACAAATTTTAGCATTTAGACAAATGTGACGTAAAACACACAGCCCAGCTATATGATGAGCTTTTGCATGAGGAAAGGTAAGAAAAAATCCTCACTCGAAGATAAAACAGAGCCCACAGCAGCTTCTTTTACAGAAGAAGAGGGAGCACACACACACCTTAGTGAAGGTCAACACCATTGATGCTCTTGAGGTTGCAACATAAATTTCTGCAGTTCGTTTAGAAGCCTGCTTCGTTTACCTAAATCCTTTAATGAATCTATTGATAAGTGACTACCATAGCCGTTTTATTTATTGTTACTTTCAAATTGCAAAACTTCAACACAGGTAACACCACTGGCGCTGCTGCTAAGTGTTCCGGAGCCTTGATGTTTCAAAAGAAATGAATCGAAATGAATCTCTACAAGGAAATCGCTTTCCGTAGACCCTTTCAGGACATTTGTGGACAACCTAAATCTTCTAATATGTACTTCAAAGAAATCCCACACAAAAGAAATAAAATCAGTTCCAGTAAGAAGGAAAAGTAATAAATTTACAGATCTAAACACTCAAAACTAGTGACACTTCTTTGTACACACACACACACACACATCCGAAAATTAAGGTTAAATAAAAAGAAGAAAGAAGAACCCATTACATCGTTCAGAAAACAACATAAAATGCATCTATTTACGACTTTTAGCAAATATATTCACCAGAACAGATTAGATTAGATTATTAGTTAGTTTAAGCCTCCCTATCCTCAACAAATGAGATCCAAAGAGAGGAAGGAAGAAGGCATCATTTAGTATGGAGTTAAGGGAACGTGGAATCTATGCAGAAAGGGCATAGAAACAGTAAGATGAGAAAGAAGTTCATGAAACAAGATCAAAGTTGAAGAAGAAAGTAATAGGTGTTGAAAAAACAGGACAGCAGTGAACTGAAAAAAAAGTTGGTCCGCTACAAAACAAAAACCTATTTTCACCAGAACAAAAGAGGAAAGTTAGTGTTTCTCAAGTAGTAGCTACACATCTGATCAGATAGGCAGGCAAGTTGAACACTGAAAAGACAAAATAAAACTTTTGAATATTTACTCCGTACTAAACAAATGAAACGAGTAATGCATAAAACACTAAAACCTGTACACATACTGAGCTTCCAATCAAAAACATTTAACTATTAACTAGCATTCTCATACGCACTTGGAAAGACTCGCTAAAATTCGACTAGAAACATGAAAAAAATAATGAAAGTGCTACCTGGAAACCTTATCTTGTTCGAAGCATCTTCCATTGAACCCAGACTTTGAACATGATGAGACAGAACCAGGAAGAAAATGAATATACAACCAGTGTGTAAAAGCCGAATTTCCCATACAGTACACCGTCTCAGATAATCAACAAATACAATAAAATCCCTCAATTCCCCCCAAGACTGGCCATTTCCTAGGTATATGAAAAATTCAATTAGATCTTTAAATTACCTAAGAACGGTTATTTTACAGGTATATGACATATTCAATCAAATTCCTTAATTACTCAAGACTGGCCATTTTTTTAAGTATGTGAACCAGCTCACCAAATGAAGATAGAAATTTTCACACGGGAACTTAGATAACATAACCAAATGAACCATTTCAAGGAACAAATGTCTCGCCTCAATGGCCAAAAATTAACCACTCTGAGAAAAAAATGCTATTTGTATTCACATCACCAATTGTGATCAATTTACGCCAACGAGGGGCATTCGAGTAGCAATACTCGACTGACGAAATCCTAACATAATTTTATTTGGAGGCCTCTCATACGACAGAATTTTTTCGGTTGACTTTGCAATAAGATTTAAATTACGTTGGATATCCACCTACTGTTTTGGTGGCGCTACATGACGATATACTGTAGATAATGAGGCCACATTATTCAAGGCTCACGTGATCAACAGATGAAAATTTTCGAAACACATTTTTGAATGAAAATCATAAATGAAGTTCAAACCTTCTAACAAGTAGCAGGCAGTTGATCCTAAAGTTCTACACCATGTGAAAACTCGACTTCTAAGAATAAAATTAGTCCCAGTTGTGCATCACTTGAATGTACCGTATTAGTTGAATCGAGTGGAAAACGTGCTAGGTTTATCGAGTAGAAAACACGTATACCTAAACACTGCTAAGTGGACACTACTCTGAAATAGGTGAGCGCCAGACAACTAAATAAACTGAGAACGCTGATAGGGCTAACGCAGTCCCGCTTGAAGAGTAGCGATGGGAGGGAGAGCAAACAGCAGGACTTAAGCAGACGCCCAACACAACAGCCCACAATAGAGAACTGTTCACTCTAGACACAATATTAGGAGGGGAGTTGAGCGAGGACGTGTCAATGGGACCTTGCTTTTAATCGCCTTCCTCTCTTTCTAGGTGAAGCAAGAGGCTTACCGTACAAAGGTAAATACACAATTGTAATGCACGGCCATAGTTCTTAATGGTTCCTTTAGAAACTTAATCCTGCAGAGAATCGTTCTTCTGCCTTTTATCTGTTTCATTGATCAGAATCCCTATTGGTTTGGGTAGAAAATGTTTTAAATTTCTTCCACAATTATAAATTTGGTTTCCTGTGCTGCTCAACGAATTAACGGGGGCTGGAGAATTGCAGCGCCACCATAATTCATTGAAAGAAAAAATCTCACTTTCACTTCGCATCTAAAATCAGTCAAGTTAGAATAAAATTAGTAAGTGTTATCAAAGGTGTCAATGGGGGAAAGAGTGTTCTGTCTCCAAATAAAATACGACTGAGCCAGACTGTTACTACAAGCGCGTTGAGTTAGCTAGCCACTACGACGTTCTGCAATCGCAAGTTTGGTTTGAATATTCGAAAAACTGCACACACTTAAAAATATCACAAGCATACTCATTTACCCATGAATACGCAAGATCACCAGACAAATTACAAACTACCTCGACACACCTTTGACACAAGTTCTCCCCAAGTATATAACACTTAAATCTCATTGATTGCAACAGATGAATTACAATACAAGTTTTCACATGCATGGCAGACGATATTTGGTCGCACACGACAAGAAAGACGATTTTTGGATGCACGCCATTATAGAGATGACCCAAATGAAGACGAAGCACGCTTGCAAAGTGCAGAAAAACACGAGACAAAAGCTCTTCACATGCTAAAGACAGGTTGCTTTAGTCCACCACGACACGGTCGATGGTGTTGCGGCCTTGCTCTTTGGCCTTGACGTAAGCCTCGAATGCTGCTTTTTCTTTCTTCTCCTTTTTCTTGTTGCGCAGCTCAAACTCGAGCCGGTGCTCAATGATGCGCTCCACGATGCGATCAGTGGTCATAGAGTTACCCGAGTCCACTATTTCAAAAATGCCGCGAGACTTGGGCACCTGAAACAAAACCGAGACTTCAGTGTGTCCAGAAATATAGAAAAAATCACAAGAAAGCAATCGAGTACTCATCTCAAAAATATTTCGATATTTTTCTCTCAAATATCAATCAGCACAAAAAAAAAATTTTTATTTGCTTGAAGTATGTATAGAAAAATGCCCAAACACACTTTTTCTTAATTGTAGGTGATGTTTGAATCAAAAGCGCTCAAACTTAAGTTTAAACATCTTCAACCACAACAAAGGTTTCCGAAGAAAGGAAGGAGGATGATCTCATTTTCCATGAAAAAAGGGAAAAGAAAATCTAACCACGCATGTGCCGTTACACACTGCTTGAACAAATCGCAAGATTGAAAGATGTTTATTTAACACGATAAAAGAAGAGAGTAACAGAAGAAGAAAGTAATGGAGCAGAAAAAAAGACGGCAGTAAACTGAAAAATCTGACCTGTAACGAAACAAAAAAGTCTATTCTAGTTCAACAAAAGAAAGGCTTACTTAACCATCTCGGGATCTCATATTTTTCCCTGACAATAGCAATTTACACAGATACAACAGTTATATCTCACTGAGGAGTCAAAATTTAATGTCCAAACCCCATTAACGAACGAGATAATTAAAGACAATTTGTAATACACCGGTGATTTGTCTTCTCTTTTTTACAACGGTGCATGAATCGAATAGAAATACTTTTAGCTCATAACACAACGACGGCCATATTAGACAATTGAAGAACAACTAAGATGACTGTGAAACGGCAATTTGACAATTGGTCTTTTTCTGGCCAAAATTTGTCATCTATAGACTTTTTAAAATAAAAAAAATTGACCATGAGGATTAGTTGTCCTTGATTATTAATAATGCTTGAAAAAAATTCTAAACTAAGGGGTTCATCACGCACCAAAAAGAAAAACTAGTGATGTCACACATCAATTTCGTTCACTGCATCCATTTTCTAAACGAGCATTCTTAACAAAATTGTTTGTCAATCTAGCTATATAACTTTTCAAAAAATCGTCAGTCTAAGTGAAAATCAAGAAACTGCTCGTACACCTATCATTTGCCCACCCATCAACCTAGTACACCTTTCATTTGCCTGCCATCAACCTAGTACACCTTTCATTTGCCTGCCATCAACCTAGTACACCTTTCATTTACCTGCCCACTAACCTAGTACACCCATCTTTTGCCTGCCCACCAACCTATTACATCTAGCATTTGCCCGCCACTAACCTGGTAAGGATCGCACCCCTCCTCATCAAGACAGATCTCTGTGGTGCCGTGGCACACCAGGTCCACCTTGAGCTGGTCGAGCAGGTCTTCCGTGACGTAGTACGGCGCCCCGATCACCACCTCACTCACGTACTTGCACGCCAGCACTGACAGCACCTGCATGGGTCAACCACATTTGAAGACTATGGAACACCATGAACAATAGTGAATTCAAATAAAAAAATTAGCCAAAAAAGTTCAAAGTACACTGCACGAATATGAGAAATAGGCTTAAAATGTTAGGATTAAAAAGACTAATTATGGTAGTCGAATTACTTATGGAGTCATTACTCAGTTACTAAGAAATTTGAAAAGTGTCCGAAATGGCACAGGTTTACTCGAAGCAATCCATGTTGTTGTCACTTGTTCCTGTACTTTCAAGCTTTTCACCATTACAGAAATCTCTATTATCTCTTTACACCAAAAATGATAAAATTTTCCGTTTTCAGAAGTGGAATTCGAAAAAAAAGATAAAGTTAACTCACAGAACTCTTCCACACACCACAGCACCAGTGAATTCCTCAATCAGAAATTAGCATCAAATCTGAAAATCTCACCAAAGTTCACAAGAAGGAAAATGGCTTTTATTATTAATAACTAGTGCACACGGCCCATCAAAAAAATGGCAGGATTAAATATCGGACCAACTGAGCTTTAACATAGCTTTCCCATGATTTCCCATGCTATACTATGGCTTTCCTATACTTTTCCAAGTCTCAACTGTTGATATTCTATACCACCTAAAACTAGCCAACCCATGTTACTACTACTACTATACCACCTACTCTAACCTACCAATACATGTGATATTCATTCCGACTCTGCATCTGCAGAGTTAATACACCGAGAATTGTGGAGTTGATGAAGCTTGTATCACAGATACGCTAATCACGCGCTTTCTGCTGGTGGGTGTTGCACACGGACAAACAGACGGAGGGACGCGGCTCTTGTTATAGTATAGATTCCAGAAGTAAAACTCGAAAAAAACTAAGAGCTCCGGGCAAGAGAGGCGACGCAATCAGTGGCTTGAATTTCTTTTATCTGAACTACCAGATTTCCTCATCCGATCGCCAAATTTATGGACTCCCTGGTTGAGACCTTTGATGTCGTTACACATGGATACTTTGAAAGAACGTAGTAAGACAAAATGAAAATGTACCTACTGCCCAAACGCAAACCAAAGCTGGGACACAGGCGTGAAGATCCCATCCTTAGGGTATAATTATTGAGGTGCACTTTACTACACGCGCCAACAGGCACATGCATCTTTGCACAAACGGAAACAGTTTTGGTACCAGTGACTTGTAAGCTATCGAGGACGGGTGTAAGGCAATAGAGACTGTGTTGCTCGCGTTCATAGGAGTGCTAACGTGGATTTGTAAACAGTAAGCCAAAGTTTTGTTGATACCTCTATGTTTTTTTTTCATTTTTCTACGGAAGGATCACATAAGTAGTAAAATGGGATCAACAGAAAGTGCAATGAAACAAAGTGTATCAGGCCATATCATCAGCACATGACAAAGAAAAGTTGAGAGCTAAGAGAACTTCTTTTACAACTGGATTTCTGATTACGATCGTTTTCTAAGAGCATGACAAACTTCTGTCCATATCTAAAACACAAAACCCAAACACGTCAATATGTTCATAAACAACCAAATTTTAGCAATTTTCCGCCTATAAAACTTATTTTTGACGTTTGCACCGCTCAAGCGCAAAATGCCTTAATTACAAATGAACTTTAAGCAACTAAATAGGAATTGTGAACACATTAATTACCTGAATCTAACTAAATTCATTCTCAAGTTGTGTATAAATAAATTCTACAGTCCATTCACATTAGGTGATACACAGATAACGCAAACATTAACGGAAGACGTTAACTCGAATTTACATGTCATCTGATGGGATCTTATGAATGGAGTCAGGTGATCTTTATTGGTCCAAGTCCCAAGGATAACAGATTATTTCTAGGCTCTACAGAACAATTCCGGGAGTCCTAATCTTTCCATGACACAGTTGGCTACACGGAAAAGAATTGCAAAGCTCACCCTCTCGTGCAAGTTCATGATGGGATAGTTTGCACCCTTGTACCGGTTGACTGCAGGGTCGGTGTGCAGCCCGACGATGAGGAAGTCTCCTTTTTGCCGCACTGCTGCTAGGAAATCGAGGTGCCCCACATGGAACAGGTCGAATGCTCCTGCCACGTACACAATGCGGTCGCCAGGCTGTGTTAAGTTAGCCAGTAAGAATTAACACGTTCCCTGGATATTGGGCCATACATGTAACATTCCGTGAATTGCTCATTCATATGCCGGTAAAAATCAATGACATTTCATCTGTTTCGCACTCTTCTTAAAAATTAATTTACTATACTAGGTGAAATATTATTGTGCAATTGTATTTTCATTTCATCTTTCTAAGGAAGGATAAAAATGTATTCAAATAGTAAAGATGATTTTCATATTCCACTACTTACAACCAAACCAAACCAACCATTAACAACTGCGGTGAACGTGTTGAGACTGAAGAACAAGTAACCCTCGTATACAATTTCAGTAATGAGATGAGTAATATTAAAAGTTCATTGATAGAAAGACAACAAGAACATCAAGTTCAACTTACAAGATCTCAACATGGGAAGTAGTAGCCTAGCCACTAGCAAAATTTCTCAGTTCTTCTCACAAGAATGAAACAGAATCTTCAGCAAGAATTTCATGCCATTAGGGATGTTTGTTTGGCCTCTTGATTAGGTGGTGGTAGACGGTCAAGCCCAGCTTCTGTAAACAACTGTTATAGCAGTCCCGTTAGCTACGCAATAGCACTTATCAGCCTCAATTTTCCCTTACGTTATCATGGCCACACTAACTAGATTAGATAAAATTGCCTTAAACTTAAAGCATCTCAGGCTTGAGAATGAAACCAATTCACACAAAAAACGATTTTCCTAACGAAACTGAATTGAATTTATTAAAGTGGTACCACACACAAGGCAAGTTGCAGAATTTAGTACCGTCGTGCCCCCATTAGCCTTTTTTCACCACAAGAACGTGCCCAAGCATGTTTCCTGACTAAGTAATGTGGGCATGTTAGGAGAGAAAGCATGACCAACTAATAGAGTAGGTTGTTAATTCTTTTACTGATGATGACTTCCAACTAGAAACGCAAGGCCTAATTGTTCAGGCTGATGATTTATAGCATTAACCAGAAGTAGAGGAATACTTTTTGCATGACACTGATTCACTAAGCCTTTTCCACAGCTGCAATACTACACAGCATTGTTACCCCCTCAAACGCAAGCAAGCTACACATTTAAAAAAAACCAAGAGCACAACGTGGGCACCTTTGGCACAAGTCCAGAAGAAAACTGCATGATCTTGCGTGTGGTGGGCAGGAAGTGCGACACACCAGTCCACGGAGAGCGTGCACTGGCGTCTGTGCTCAGGCAGGTGCTGTGGCTGTCATCCACCGAGTACTCTGCAGCACCCACCTGCACCACACAACAAATTACTACACAATAATCTACTGAATGAATGAACATTTTTCTCTTCTCAGGGATATACGCAAAGCAAAATTCACAAATTGACATTTAAAACCAAACGTGATGTGCGTGCTTCAGTCAGTAGTTAATTACTTGAAATTTGTAAGCTGAAACTGATGCAAGTCTGGCTTATGCTGTTCCTGGGTACTGTTATATTATTCAAGTGTTAATAATATGCACCATGTGTCAGCATTTCTGATACAGCAAATCTTTGATATCATTTGAAAAAAAATTCATATTTCAGACAATATCAGGAGAAGCCAACAATATGATCTCAGATCATAAATAAAAGAATCATTATAATATTTGAACATCTTCTAACCAAGAAATGATTTTGATCTTTATCTCACAAAAATCCTAATCCAATTTGAAAATTAAAGTACTTTCTCTGTCAGTCGAAACTTGAATAGAATGCATTAATTATTCCCTCCAGTTGGAAATATTTGTTACACAAGGAGAAATCTCTCTGCGTTTTAGTGTTTTTTTAACAAACTTCTGTTTTGAGCACAGTAAGCAATCGTGCACAGAGTTTTGAACACAAATTTTAACCTTTAATAAATAATAGGGTAAAAGTTGATATAATTGTCATTTCCTTTTTCAGATATTTTAAATTTCTTAAATTACCCGCAGGATAGGCAAATGAAGACGATACTCATAGAAAGTGCACAAATAGCCGACAGACAAAAGTTTTGACAGATTCTGAGAGACGAGCAGTATTGCAGGGCACTTCTTGAGAAATCTACAGCAACTCGGCTATTTCAATTCAATCCAATCCCTTCAATATCAAAAAGCATCTCGTAACGTTGATTAATTAATTGGAGCAGTACAGATAGCTTTGAGGAATAACAGAGATCAACATCGAACAACATTTCCCTTACTTCGCAGCCGTCAACGGAACAGATTACTTTGGCTGATGATGACAACAATTACAGGCTTCATCATCTGTTGAAAGTACAGCTAGAAAGAAAAGAAATTCTTACAAATTGAATTAGCATCTCAGAAAAATTGAAGAATAAATAAACAAGTATTGAGAAATTACAGTGGAAAATATGATTCTTCTGTTGATACATTATCAATTTCATGTATTTAATTACAATGTTGAGTTTGTCTTTTCATTTATCTTATTAAAGATATTATTCATTCGAAGCAGCTATTTCGGTATTATTCATTAATTTTATACATTATCAATTTCATGTAATGAATTACAGAATAAAGCTTATCTTTTTGTTACAACCAGTAGTAATGCAAGTCTCCTTTCTAAAAGGTTTACAATTGTTTTGGAGCAAATACTTCCGACTAAATTCAACATTGATATGGACCAACTATTTCCGACCGGAGGGAGTACCAGGTTATTTCACTTGTAATTGTGCAATTACCAAATACACAATAATAATGCTTTATTAATTATTAGCTTTTAGCCGTAACGGATTTGAACCTTTTTTAATCCTGAACGTTCAAATCTATACCAATCCATTACAAAAAGATAAGATGCTCCACTTGTCACGCCCACAGTGCCAGCAGAAACAAGTGCCACCCAGACGCTGATGCCAAGAGCTCTCTGGCAACCATGCCAAGCCTCAAATAGACTGCCAGCAAATGCTGCCTAAAATGTACCATCAGCTCTCTTAGATTCAACATATTGATAACCCAAGATATACAAGGGGCGTTTGAGGGTGAATTAAAAATATGTGTGTGTGTGCACATATTATTCTACAGTATGTTTAAAAATGTACTACTTTTGCTTCTTCTGATATTTACACTGCTGATAGCTCTAATTTGGTCTCAGGGAAGTCTATATTTCATAAAACAAAATAATGTGAAATTTGTGAAAACATTTTATTTTAATGTACTATAGCTAAATTTAGACAGCAATTAACTGAATACCATATCTGACTCATTATTAAGAGGTCTAGTTGAAAAAAAATTTCTACATGAATTCATTAACTACTTGTGTTGACGAACATTTCAAATAAGACAGTAAATACAAATCTACTATTTAGTTTAAAATTTAAAACTTTGACAATTTTTAAGTATTAGGATGATGGTCACAGAAACATCCGAAATTTAGTTTAAAAATTTTATATGATAAATTGTCACGTGTCAAGATGATGGTCACAGAAATACTGACCTGCTGATGCTGTCGGGTCATGAGCAACATACGGCCCACAAGGTCTGTCGTGCTCACACCCTCCGTTCGCTTGCACTCCTTGTAGCGGTCTGCTGCCTTAACGATATGGTAAGTGTCAATACCGTCAGCTGTCATGGTGATGTCGTCCCCATGCACGCAGAAATCGCAGTTAAATTTGTCCAGGGTTTCCAGGGTAGTGACATAAGGAGCCCCCTCCACAACTTCGTCCACCCACTTGATAGCACGCACCATTTTGTACCTAGGCAAAACAAACCGTGAAAGATTAGGACATTAAATCTGTAAGAAAAAATAAATGAAATTCCAAGTCATTCAAAATAGCTACATGCAACAATTTATTGCATGTTCAATGATGGTTGAAAGAAATAAATCGCATGCAAGGCAGCGGGTTTTCTTTACAAAGTTTCATCAGGATGTCTTAACAGAATAATCCTATTCAGTGGGAGCAAACTTGATGAATAAATCAAAATAGCAAAAACATATAACAAAGAATTGATTGATAGAATTAAAAGGGCGATTTTTAGGAAATCTAATACGCAAGATGAAAAGAAGAACCAATATAAAGGGGAACATTCTTTTAATAACAAACGTTTTGGAATCTCAGATTCCATCATCAGTGCTGTAAAACAATAAAAACGATAATGAACAAATTGCAAAAAAGCTATAAGAATATAATATCAATATACCAACATTGAACAAAAAATAGCTAAGCCTAACCCTTAAAAAAATAAATTTTCTATCAAACATTCGAAGCCATATGTACACATGCACCTAAATTCTAGCAATCAAACCAACACACAATAACATCTACCCAAAGTAACAGGACTACACACATACACACATCCGAACACACACAGTTGGGGCAATATTTAATTTCATCGCACTTTGGTCATTTTTTAACTGAGGTCTATGGGAAAAAATAAACAAGGATTCTAAAATTCTGAGGTCAAATTTGAATTTTAGAATCCTTGTTTATTTTTACCCATAGACCTCAGTTAAATAATGACCGAAGTGCGATGAAATTAAATATTGCCCCAACTGTGTGAATAGGAGTGTGTTTGGATGTGTGTGTGTGTGTGTGTGTATGTATGTGTGTAGTCCTGTTACTTTGAGTAGATGTTATTGTGTGTTGGTTTGATTGCTAGAATTTAGGTGCATGTGTACGTATGGCTTCGAATGTTCGATAGAAAAATTTTTTTTTTTAATGGTTAGGCTTAGCTATTTTTCGTTCAATGTAGGTACATTGATATTATATTCTTGAAGCATTTTCACATTTTGTTCATTATCGTTTTTTATTCTGTTTTACAGCACTGATGAAGGAATCGGAGATTCCGAAACATTTGTTATTAAAAGAATGTTCCCCTTTATAATGGTTCGTCTTTTTCTCTTGCGTATTAGAAATGATTAATGACCAAAATCCTAAATGATCTGAACAGATGCCAGTTATTCTCAGAAAAGGGGTAAAAAATGAGAAATAATTAAGTCAACCTGCTTTTAAAGGAACACTTGAGGATCTAATTTATAACACAACCTCCTGAGAATATTGCAAAGAAGTTTAGGGATGGAAAAGTTTAGAACACTACAATAGTCACAATAGTAAATTTTAGCAGCTCATCAAACACCTTGCATGATTAGAATTTAAAAATATAAGCAGATTTTACTTTATATACAATACCAAATATTATCAGAAAAACAATTGTTGTGATCTTCATGTCTTAACCCGATGCTGATTCATTGGAACATATATATACCACTGAGTCAAGTGCTTATTCACATACTGATATTACCAGTATAAATGAAAGGCATTTTACCTGTGTGGTAACTTTTTAAGAAATAACTTATCATACAAGGTGGAAAGTTAACCTGCAATTGTATTTTTCATACATAATAGGAAGGATATAAATACTTTTGAGCAGTAAAGTTGATTTCCCAATTCTAAAACTTACAACACAACCAAACCAACCATTTACAACTACGGAAATGTGGCGAATGTGTTAAATTTCCTGCATTTAACACAACCCACAGAGTAAATGAAATACTTTAAGCTTAAGTTTAGCACTCAATAAAAACTGAAAGCAAATACAAAAAAGAGTTGTTGCCTGTCATAAATATAACACAAGTGAAAAGAACATCTGCCAGTACTTGCCTCTCAGCCTGCGTAAAGACAGGCGGCCCCTTGTGTTTGGTGATTTCCTCATCAGTGTGCACACCAACAATCAGGTAGTCCCCCATGGCTTTGGCTTGCCGGAGGGAGTTGGCATGCCCAAAGTGAACCATGTCGTAACTGGAACGAATGAAACTTGTTAACTTAAATCTTGGTTTTTCATGTGCTTAGACCATTGGCCTATAACACATGTCATTTTAAACCCAAAGTAATTTCCCAGCTATCTTCTCCATCAAATTAAAATCAGAAAATCGTTAACTTTGAGATTAATGCACTCAAAATTATCTAGCTGAAAAGAAATATTGCAACAACAATTAGATAAGAGGACAGAGCAAAATTCATTCACATACATAAATATAGCCATAATCAAACCATTAAATAGCTTGATATTAGCCAACACAACAAATATCTCAAACTTTACTGTGGCAAAACTTTATGTAAATGATAGGCCCTTAATGAACTAGCAGAACTTGTGGAAATTTCCAGCTTCAAAATCTCAAAACAACTTTTCTGTTATTTTTTCACCTAAAATAGCTGAAGCCATCATGACCTACCATTATAACTTTATCTAACCTATCTTACCATAACCTAAGCTTGACCTGTTTTGATATAACTAACCCTCATATTCCAACCTATTCTAACCTGTCATAAAATAACCTACCTAAGCTTAACCTTTTTAACTTATACTACCACAACCTATCCTATTATTGTTCATCTTAATATAACCTATCAAACTATAAGCTACCCTAACTTACTCTTACTCTACTTAACTATAATTTTCTATTAACAACAGTTTGTACTGGAATGATAATCACGGCTTCAAAATTGCTGAAAGCTAACATACAGACAGAAAAACATATGCATAGACAAAACACTAACAAAATTATAATAGAGATCTGATGGACAACATTATGAATAGTGATATACCGATGTATCGGTATCGGCAAGTATCGGTCATTTTCCTGGTATCGGTATCGGTATCGGCAAAATTCGGCCGATACTTAACCGATACTTTTCAATAATACATATTTTATCATGAAAATGAAAGTCATAAATCGTGAAAGTAAAAGTATCTAACCTAATAATACCCGTTGTGTGTTTATTTATCTATTTATTTATGTATTTGTTTGGTGTCCGCTTCTTAGAAACATATGATGCC
>JACJUY010001361.1:25005-71380 GCA_014220935.1 Platorchestia sp. MABIK | reverse complement strand
GTGGCTATATTTTATTATTAAAGAAATTATGTAACAAAAATATAACATGGTCCGGGAATAAAAACACCATACTAAAACCGTTGACTCTATAACCTATATTTCTATCACATAGATGGCTTCGGAAACGCGGAAGAACTCTCCTCATATTTTGGTAGTTTTACTATAGATTTGGGTTCTTTTATCTGAAGACCACATTTTTCAAATAAATGCACTGTACTGAGATTTGAAAGTTTCATCTAGGTCACGTTTGTCACTGCCATAAGTACGAAAAGATTTGGACTATTTTTTACAGCGTGAATGTTAATCAAAGAATTTGGCAATTTCATTTTCTAGCATTGTTCTTTGGCTTTATTACAACCTGAGACATTTTTTCGTTTGAAAAAAATGAAGGAAATAAAAATTTTCAAAATCGTTAAGTTTTTTCAATGTGATCACGTTTTATTAGTTGTGTTTTTGTCTGAAAATTATAATAAAATCGAATCGTTGCATTCTGATCTTCGTTAGCTCTATCTAATTAAAACGATTAGCAGCTTTTTTATCAATTAAACTCATTTTGAACTTGAACTACTTCGGAAAAATGAGAAACTTCAGAAATAAGGAAAGTCAGAGAGCAATGGAGGAAAGTCTCTTCGAAAGAAAGTCAGAGAGCAATGTTAGTTGTCTTCTGTGTCGCAACTCTGTCCTATCATGAGACAGAATACCGTCTAACAATTTAACAAGTTCCCTGCGTATTGGGCCACAAGGAGCACCGTTCGGTAAATTGCTCATTCACGTATTGGTAAAAATGAATTACATTTTAGCTGTTTCGCGATCTTTTAAAAAATAACTGTTATCATACGAGGTGAAATGGTATCGTGCCTTTGCATTTCCATATTTTTGTGATGGAAAAAAATGCATTTGAGTAGTAAAGTTGATTTCCCAAATCTGCTCCATACAACCTAACCAAACCAAACCATACAACCATCAAACCAACCGTTAACAACCGCGGAAACGCGGTGAACGTGTTAAACAGAAAATCTGTGAATACATTGAATGGTTTTGTGCAGGTAACTTGAACAGAGAATTACATACTAATTTGTGGCTTAGGGAAGTACCGTACCATTACGAGAAATATGTCATTTCGATGATCAATGCATAATATTGGCGTAATTAAAAGCTCATTGAAGCTTACATACACAGAGTATCCTTCTTTTTCAGGGCGTACTTGTGATTGGATCAGTGTACATGACACTTTTATTCATTTGAAAACTGTACCTTCAAAATCTGCTAAAAAATTATAAGAGAACCCTATCTACTACCTCTGTTCATGATAGAAGAATCCTGCAAAAGCAAACCCTATTCTTTTAATAAAAAAATAATTAGTGGTGAGAGTTAATTCGTTACAGTTAGCATTAAGTTATATGTAATAAAATATCAATATATATCACCGAAAAGAGTATTTGCAAGAGTATAAATAGTCGAAAGTTGAGTAAGACACAGTTAAAAAAAACAGTGTTGCGTTTTCAAGGGTTAGAATTAACTCACATGATTATATGCGAATTTAAGGCCGCCGTCAAACGGAGACAAATGGTAACGTTTCGTCATAATTTTCTACAGTCAGCGGCACCTATCGATCTGTCCAAAGCCACGAAACCGTCAGATTTCAGCCTTAGTTTGAGGTCAGCTTAGTCAAACCATGATTTCAGAACCGGAAATCATGGTATGATTAAGTTGGTCTCAAACTAAGGCTGAAATCTGACGGTTTCGTGGTGTTAAACAGACCGATTGGTGCCGCTGACTAGAATACTATGACGAAACGTTACCATTTGGTCTCCGTGTGACGGCGGCTTAAAACTGAACCGTAAAGGAATTTTTATCAAAAACTAAATGTAGATTAATTTAAATAGAAAACAGCCAAACAAGACAGCGAGTTTCGACATTATTTTTTTCAGACAATTGTAAATAAAGGTCAAACATACAAAACTGAACCTTTTCTACACATGATTTAGTTTATCATTTAATCACGAGTGTTGAAACCGTTGAAGTTGCTCGTGCGGCGTGTGTTGAGTTTCGCAATAAAATTGAGTAACATCTCAGTGACAACGCTGTAATGAAACCAGTGTGTGTGACCATGAAATGGGCGCTGATAATCCTACACACCAGAAGTTGTGAAGCGTAGCCTTTCACTGGGGCCAATAAAAATGAGCGTTATTCATGCACCGAAATTTGGACTTTGATCAGAGACAAACAGTAGTTCATGAAGCTTTAATAACATAGCTCATTATTTTTCTTAATACTTCTGTCGTTGCACGTTAATTTACGATTAGAAATTTATTGAATCGTATTTCTTTGAGTGCAACAGATTGACTTGTGTGTGGTTCGCCCTTGAATTGAACATTCCGAAAGTGGGAATGCTGAGGGCGATACCATGAATCAAGCAAGGCTCCTTCTCCATGCACAGCATTAACCCCCAGAGGTTGTCTGGGGGGGAGGGCTGAATACATCAACGGGATGAGAAAATCGAATAGTTTAGAAAACCGTCGGTCTTGTTAGCTTGGCAACTTGTTCGACTTTGAAATGCATTAGAAATTAAGCCCATTAAAGAAATTACACAGATTTAAAACAATGTTTTCAATCAACGAGAAAGTTTTTCATTATGAAATTCCATCGTACGCTCATCGCAAAATTTTAAAACAACACTATTGAATAACACTTTTATAGAATAAGATGTGCTGAGTTATTATTTAAAAATTATTCCAAAAAATGCATTTCGCAGAGCTTTCAATTAAAAAACAACTCAAATTTGGATGCGAATTTGGCTTTAAAACTTTTCTATACTAAGTGAATTTTGCGTTATCTCAACATACTTGGTACGTGAGCAACTGATGAACTTCTTTGTGTTTCCACTCTCTCACTTTGGTACGTTAGAATTACCATGTTCCGATCATAAATCACACACTAGCAAGTTTTTAAAATGTTACAGTTATTACAACGTGTGTCTTAATAATTTTTGAAGCGCAATTCCTTTGAACAAGGAAGTGTGGGAATTTGCCACCGGTTGTTGATAATGTTTGACCTCATGCAGCAAAAAACTTCGCTATCTGGCTCATATGATATTTTTCAATAAGATGAGAAGAAGCGTAAATGGCATGACCAACAAAAAAGTCCCACACCAAAGTCCTGAAAATATGTACTCATGTATTTATTGGCAATTACTCTCGTGTTCATTGTATTATATATTTACTATTGGCTATTACTCATGTTAATTTAGTTTTTGTTTCTGGTGCAATTAAGTTTGGTTTATAGACATTTAATTTTCTTAAATTTGATGACATTTTCTTGATCTAACGCGTTATACTTATATATTTATCAATAAACACTGCTATGAAAATAAAATACATGAGTACTGGGCATTCAATGACAATACTTTTTGAGGATACCGTATTTTAAACACTTTGACTAAATTACTGATTGGTATTTTTGCAAGTATCCTCGATATGTTTCATGATCTTTTTCCTTTCAAGTGAAAAAGCGTTTCGAATTATTTCACCGAATCCTGAATGAAATTGTTCAAAGTAAAGAGGACAATTCGACGGATGAGCCAAAAACACGACCGTGTTCAATGAGATCCACAGCTCATTATTTTCAGGAAAAAAATGATTCGGTGTCCAATAACTGAACATGTCCAATAACTGAACTGTCTCAATGAAATTTTCAATTCTGACACGATTGAAAGGCAATCATTATTTTGAAATGAATGAATGTTTTAAATGAAGTTCTTCATCAACCAGCATCATTAGTTGGCTGCTCATCCGATATTATAGAATTAATAACAGTGTTATGCAACAATTTTGGTAACATTTTTGCCGTCGTAAGATTCCGAATGATAGAATGATACAATTCGTACTGCATCTTATTTCATATTGAAGAGTGAAATGTCATGCTAAAAAATATCAAACGGGAATTCCGTTTTGAATGATTCAATTAGAGTTCCAGTTTTTACGGGGGCTCCGTTCAGTGTTCATGATTGCGTGATAAAAATTCATTTTGAACGTTCACCATTCAGCGATCGCTTAGTTTTCGGAAACCCAATTCGAGTGTTACATTCTCGTCTACTTTTTCTGGAGTACCATACACGATCATGAAATTTTGCTTCAAAAATAAAATCGCAGGCTTTTTGTTGACGTATCATGCCAGCAACATCAAATGGTCCCGTTTTCAATCTATCTTTGCTAATCTTCTCCGTACAGAAATCGATGCTGGAAATTCTTTGGGAAAAAGTACGGCAAGGAAGTTAACCTTTTTTTTATCAGTACATATTCGGCCTTTTTACTCGCGCGGTCGTCTTTCAAATGGGGTCTGACTTACAGCATAAAGCAATTGATTTTAGTTCATAAGACGCTGCCCCTCCCCATCATTGATACGTGAATTGGCTGGTCAAGTGGCTGTCAATCATTTGGATGGTCAAGGTGACTTTCAATCTCTTAGCTGGTCAAGGGACTCTCAATCTTTTGGCTGGTCAAGGTGACTCTCAATCATTTGGCTGGTCAAGGTGACTCTCAATCATTTGGCTTTGGCTGGTCTAGTGACTCAATCTTTTTTCGTTTGATCCCAGCAATGTGTACTTCTAAATCCCTTTTTTCATACGCATAACCTCTTTGCTGTCATTTTACATTCTCCTAAGTTCACTGTGTAAATTGGGGAGTTTAGGTCACTCAATTAACGCATCTCTTTCCAGCATTTGTCCCTGCTCTAGATAGTCAACTATTCTTTTCAATTTTTACATCGGCCTTTTCAATTACTATAGGAAGCTTTTTAAGGATTTTTTGTACACTCGCACTCATCAAGGTAATGACTCTTATTAGTTTAAAGAGAGCCTCCTCATTTCGTCTACTAGTCAAATCATCACCGAAAAAATGATAAAAAAAAATTTCATGAATTATTCATGAAAATTTCCTAAATCAACAAACTTCCATTTGATGAACGAATCCTAGTAGTTAAATTGAAAAAATTAGCTGTTTCCAAATGCTCATATTCAACTTTGTATATTTCCTTTTCGTGTAATTATGATTCAGGAAATCATCAAACCGCATTTCACAGTATGACATTTCAGCACGGTCAAAATCAGTCAATCGACTTTGATGGGCCTTGCAACATGTGCAAGTAATAGCAGATCATGAAACAACCAAGTTGCTTCATCAGTTGCGGGCTGTTTTGAGACAAAACCCATGAGTTTATTCGTGTTCTAAAACGCACCGTACAAAGTCTAGCTGTAGCGTCATCAAGAGCAGTGCAGTAATTGCCTTCCGGAACAAGCTCAATTTTACCTGACCCAAGTTCAATACTACATGGAAATATTTGGAGGTGCTTGACGGTCAAAGCGTGCAGTTCTCTGAGTTTAACGCGACAACTTCTCTCATAGACGCGGCCGGCAAGCTCCACATCCAGCGCCATTTACGGAGCACGGGCTGAGCGCTCACTCGGGGATCCCGTCGTTTGCTTTCTTGTTCTACTTTTGGGACTTATCTTGTTTACCAGAGACTCATGAAAGAACTTTACTTAGCACGGAATGCCTCCAAATGATGAGACTGTGCGATTCAGCACGTTTTGCACAACTGAGCATTCTATTTAATGTTTAAAATTATGAATAAAAACCGTATAAAGGTTTTACAATGTTTTGTGAGTTGACCGCGATATCAGCCTGAAATGTTGCGATATCAGCCTGAATATATCCCATTTGTGTCCGAAATAAGATAAGGTTTCATCAGAGGGTAAGAATGCAGGTGAATTTCAGAATTCTTAATATACAAATCGTACTCGGGATTTTTTATTTTGTTCATTAGTTCCGACTCACAAAAAGTAGAAATTTAACTTTCCTTTTTCTACTTTTTCTGAGTCAGCACAAATGAACGGAATCTTGGGTCCTCACTAGGATGAACTTAGCGGCATGTTTATCATATACACCTCTGGTTTTTATTAGAAGATAACACTTGATTGAGTCGGATACTTCTTGTCCACAAAAAAAACACTGCGGGTGAATAACCCCGCAAAGCAAATAATGCAAAGGATTCACTTCTAAGTTATCTTACAGTAAGTTATGTTAAACTTTTAAGGAAGCTTTTCAAAGCTTACAAGCCAGAATTATGGATCTAGATTTCAAATGTATCACTGCTTCTATTGGTATATGAACTGTTTGAAATGAAATTAGGAGACCTAAAGGAAATCATGAAACATGTAATCATATATGAAATAAATAAACATGAATAACCTAGTGATATATATATATCAAAAAATCGAATTTAGTTTTACGATTATGTGGAAACGTTTATTCTCAGTGAGTACTTGACACACCGTAAAATTACCTGGAATCCTTCGCGCGGTTCATCCCTTCAGGCATCTATTCCAGCTTTGCGGGCTATGCAAATACAGAAGAGGAAGTTGAGTTCAAGGGACCGCCTTCTAATGTAGTTGCTTGAGTTTCTTCGCAGCCTGAGGCGCTCAAAATTTCTCGCAATATAAAAACATACCTCAAACATTTACTGAGACCCAGGTTCCAAGGAAAAAATGGTTGGGCTCAGAGCGAGCATTTCTTTTTCAGTCTGAGGGTGCAACTGAAATAAAGCTTCGCATCTGACTACAGGGACCGAAAAAAGAATTAAATGGCATTGCAAGAACGACTGCAGTTGCAAAGTTATCGCAAGACCAGGAACCGCTTTCACGTCAGAGGAGCATCCGAGGGAGAACGTGCATTTTTAGTTTATTTTTCCATCAGGGAACATTTCTTCCTTATATGACCTTTATAGAGAGTGCTTCTTTTTCGTTTATAAATAGTGAGAGAAATTAAAAGCATTCAAAGACGATACCTACGAAAAAAGTTAGCTAGTCAATTATCTGGGTTTTTATGTACGAGATCGTACCAAAAGAAATCATAAATCAGTACGTAACAAGGATTATGACCTATTGAATCCTTATAACGTTTTGTAGAGTTCTTACGAAAATGTTGAAAGGGCTATAAAAGAAGTTTATTTGCTGTAAATGTTTACCTATAATTTAATGGAGAAAAACAACAAGTAGCTTGGGATGGGCTTGGTAAGTTTCAGATTTTTTACATGTATTAAATTTATTTAGGACAAGAAAGAACTTGTATCACAAGCCAATAGCTTCTTTTACAACCACTGTGAAGCCCTGTAAGGACAGCTGGGCGCTGGGTCAGGGTAAGTAAGAGGTAAGACTTTTTAACGCTAATTTTTAAATCACAGCTGATAGTCGGGGATATTAGTCTGGTGCTTCAATCGAAAATAGCAATTGTAATTTGGGCTCTCTCAATTCGGTTGACCCGGTGAGAAGAAATTAGCTTTCCGTTAACTTCCGCGCTTGCAAACATGAAATTCTTCTTGTCACATTAAAACTAAATTTACTCATTTTCGTGATGACAAGTTACTTACGCTCTGTTATTCTCCAGGTCAATATGAAGAATTTCTAGCAGTTATTCAAGACCAATGATCTGGAATTTCTAACAATTTCTTCTTATTTCTTTCAACTTTTTGTTGCAAACTTTACAAAACAAGTATGACAAAGTAAAAAAAAAATTTTTTTGGAGCTTACTTCACACTTTTTTCTTCAGGCGAAATAGCATATACTTATAATTTTTTCTTTAAGCGACATTAATGTTACGAGCGCAATCAATTCCCAGCACATTGCATGAGTTGCGAGCTCTACAAAGAGCAGAATATCTCATTTAAGGTGAGAGGCGCAAACTCTAACAATTGTGTCCATAGAACCTGGTTTCCTTTTCTCAGTTTTTGTAGCTAGTGGTAAGAGACTGCGTAATTTAAAGGATCTTATACACAATTCAACGCGAAGGATAAATTTAAAGCTTCAATTTAGTGCGAATTGTATTCGTAAAACAAGTTACCCGAATTTTTATGCATTCATAAGCTAATGCCATGTAACCTCCGAAACCATTAAACAGTATATGATTACCTGGAATTCTTTAATAAAGTTCATTGTCATAATAATGGCATAGCGTAGTCTTAGAAATTCAACAGCATACCAACAACACCAATTTGTTGGTCAATTATTCGGGTGTTTACACTGTCAAGGGTACATTGGTTTTGTAATAACTTTTTTCCACATCCTGCGGGAGACCCAGGTTCAAACGCATAGCACCGATGTCGTGTTTCAGCCTGGAAATGGTGTGCCACGATGCTCCTCCCTCGAGGTAAAAAGTTGGCCTAAAAAATTTACTTTACTGGTAAACAAATTAGTACCTGAAGTTCATTGCCGTTTGCTATAAATTTCACAGAATTAAAGCGTCAGCTTGACCACTCCATTATCAGCTACTACCAAAGAGAAACCACACGTTACAATCCGATATTTGTAGTCTGAGAAGATCAAAGCTAGTGAACTTCATCGCAGATTTTTCAAGATACCGATAAGAATAAAAACGGCACCATGAATGTGACACAAAAAAAACGAAAAACCGTCAATCTCGACACGCAGGACAACATTCAAGAAGCACAAATACGGTTACCGGGAATACTCAAGTCCCCATAAGCGAGGTTATATCTTCGTTAAGCATAAGTCGTGGTTCTATCATGACATCATCTACGATGAGCTCGGATTCAGATGTTCGAGATGCGGGGCGAAAGGGGCATCAAGATCAGCTTTAAAACTTTCCCTCCGGAGAGCATACGGAAGAGCTTTGCTGGAAAAGTGCGCTACTGAAAGAGAACGCTGCGTTGAAAAATAATTTCTTACAGTGGTCTACGCATGCATCAAAACGTTTGATAAAATCGTTGAACAAGAAGTGCACGTAGTTTAAGATTTACTCTTTTTTTATCGAGAGGCGTACATCGTATAACATAACTGCCACAAGAAGTTATTGAGAGCAGTTATTTTGAGGTAATTTTGAGCCGCGTCTTGAAAAATGTACATCAAAAAATGTTAAATGCTTGAGTTTTGATTAATGAAACTGGTATTAACGATCTTCTAAAATTTCAGCGTGAACTTCATCCTAACCAACTACAGCGAACTTTCCACTCGACTTTTTCTTGAACCCGGACTCGGAAGGCGGAATTCAGGACCGTGACCCTTGGTGAACGCTTAGCAATAGCTCCGAGGTGATAAAGTAAAGGTTTCTTAAAAGCAGGGTGAGAGACAGTTTAAGTCAAGTGCGCAAAGCAATAAACAGACGTGTTCAAAACTATTAGTATTTCTCAAAATTGATTTAGAAATTCCGAGAACTACACGATGAAAACTGCCTTCCATATTTTTGTTCAACAAATGCAGAGATATTTTGGCCGATCTGTAGAAGTTCACGCATTTGTGAAGTTTCATAAACAATACAAATGAAAGTATTGGTTGGTATTGCCATTATAATACATGTCTTCACAAGTTCTTTGTACGCTTTCCGTTAAAAGTTTAAACAAACGAAAGATGATAATGGGATTCGAAAATTAGTAGGACGTAAGGAAGTACAGACACTTATGAGTGCTTGTAAGAATTCGAGTGATGTACTAGCTGTTGTCTGAGGTGAGCGCTTTCCAGAAATCAGACAACACGAACTGGTACAACTACTTTAATGGATCGTTCGAGGACTTGATGGATGGCTGTAGAAGCGTGAAAATTTAATCTATTTTTCTGCAACTTGATTTATGTAACTTTTAAATTGTGATTCACACGTCAGTAAATTCTGCATAAATTTCTCATTCTACATTCTGTTTTATATTTTCTATAGATCATAAATGTGAGCCACGGAAGTTCTAAAATTCACATGTGGAAAAGATAGGTTTCGAAGTAGATTTTTGCCCTTTATCACCTAAAGTATGCTCAAAGCAATTAAAATGTTTCTCCGAAACTTTCCCGATTAAAAATATGAAATAGTGAGGTTAGAAGAAAACATGTGATGAAGTAGTATTGTCAAATCGATATATTTATACTGATATTTGATCTATTGAACTGTTTGAGGAGAATCATAGTGGAGGATAACTCTCTTCATGTTGATTTACTAGTTTTACTTTCAGGCAAAACTGCTATTAAACTATGAAAGAGATTGTATCATTAATTCAAGCATATTGTTTGATACGGTTGGGTAAATTTTACTGAATCTTAAACAGCTTCTTAAATGCCAATAGATCGGCTCTGACAAAATTTCAAACTCCAAACTCTCTTCCGTATGTTCGCAAGTTGGCACCGACGATTGACTACAAGGCTTGTTTCAAATTATTGATCGTTTTCTCTCCATTATTTTACTCTAATTCTTATATGCACCATTTTAATTATGTTCGATCGATGGTTCTGAAATAAAATTTTGCGGTAACAATCAAATTATGTGAATAACTTTTCCTAGCCCCTTTTTCAAGGCTTAAAACACAACTCGAAAGACGAGTACCACCCGCTTTAACGTCTCTTGCTCATTGTATGATCTAAATGAGCACCGTCAATATATAGGAAGCACATCGACACAGCAAGGAAACTAAGAAACTTATGCATGCCCAATGCAATCTGTCGATGGATTTAAATGAGAGAAGCTAACTGATAACGGTTTTGAAAAACATTTTCTCGATTTATCCCAATGTAATTAACTGTCTCAATGACGACATATTCGACGTAATCGTTTGTACAGTTTCGGTTTGAGATCAGGCTATACCTTGAACAAGTCTCCTGCAAAAAAAAATGAAAAGAAAATGTTACTGCAAATTATTTTGAGCTAAATAATAACGATTCTGCTTCATTGAAAATTAACACATTCCTTGCAAATAAAAAATCTTTAAATCATAATTCAGAAAATTTGCAAGAAAATTCGAATTTTATAGAAGGCTACGTACGTCTAATTAAATCTATTTATAAAACACACTGCGAATTTTGAAATAAGCGATTTCACATTTTCTGAATGAAGTTAAGGGTTGTAGTTAAATTAGTTTTAGCTCCCAAATTATTGATATTTGTTTGAAGTACGTTCATTTTTTTACGAGTTCCAAACACTTACGATAATTTACATATATTTTGTGATATCATTGATTGTTAGAACATTACAGTACCAGTTACATTTCTATGTAGCTCTATGATTTTCTAGTTTTTCTGTGATTTGTAGTTTGCGATTTTGTGATTTATATATTTTCTGTGTGATTTCTAACAGCGTTGATATGTTGAGGCAGCTATACCCGGGCATTAAATTTTCCTCTCACTTTAGTACGTACTTTCCCCCATTCACTCTAACTACGACACATTTGAGCAAATACTAAATTCAGAATCCCTGCATTCTTTCAAGTTCCAAAAAAATACAAATCTCAAAAACTTGGATTAACATTTTATTCAATTTTACACAAAATCAAATTGCTCTCGTATCGTAACTTGAAAAATTAACTGAAGCAGCACATTAACCATTTTTGTTTCTATATTAATGGAAAATATTCAGTTACATCATTGGATTCTCACACAATTTTGTAATAGTGTAAAGTGCGAGAGGTATTTCCGTGTTTGAAGTTTAGTCGCATTCTTGCCCATGATGCTGTTGCGCACCTCGGGTCAGTAGTAAAAGTCCCAGCCAGGGCTTCCCTCCGCAGAACATAAAACACGGAAGTTTTTCCATCATTCAAGAGGGCGGAAGTGGCGAAGAAGACCAGACCATTCGAACAACTCTGGACTGACTTCATCGCACAAAGCTTTGGACAGTTTACGGCAAACTCGTCCTGTTACCAAAACCTGGAATGCAGCTACAAAAGCCAGAGAGTGTTCAGAGGGAAAGTTTTTAGTTGAAGCTTTGCGTCAGCAATAAAATACAGCTTTATACGCCTCTGTATTATGAAGTTCATCCAATGAGTGCATCTGCATGAGGAAAAGTAGAAAGTTCACGGGGATGACATGATTATTTGTAAAAAATCTTAAAAAATCTCTTTAGGCCTTCAAATGTGCTAGAAATTTATATCAATGATTAATTTGTCCAGAGTGTCTCAGGAACGTTATTAAAGAAACCCATTTGAATGAATCGGTGAGAATATTTTTTGGGGCTTATACTCATCTGATGTCTGATTAATGGAACAATCAAGAACACTCCAAAATCAAATTTAGTCTATATGAACCCCTTATGCACTGATGAAGGTCCTCAGTCAGCGATGGAATTTCTAAAGACTTTACAGATGGATCGTAGGACTTTTTCTCAAAAACTGACGGCACGTGGTTGCGCCGAGAACATTCAAAGTCGGATAACTTGGAGGCCATTCGTCAGTTTTAAGAATCTTGGACGACGGTCCCTGCCACTTGCATGGTAGCGTTAGCGATGTTGAGGGGACCCCATCTTGCTAGAAGGTTAAATTCCGTTCAAAATATTTCGTTAGCTTTCACTTCATAGGCCCAAGGAAAGAGCATATTTTTAAACCATATTTCATGTACACATGCTCGTTGATTTCCTTTTATATTGAATAAAAAACCAAGATCTTCCTTTAGAAAACACAGTAGTTCATTTTACCGTGAATGGCTGCTTTTGTATTCTGTTTTTTTAATTCTTCAGGTACTTTTATTGATGTTGAAACCACTCGATCGCTTTGACGTTTCAAAAGCGAATCACTTTTTCATCAGTGAACATGAATTTTCAAAGCATGTTATTTCTGTGCCTCTCCCAAATTTCATTGATCGATCAAATCTTTTTTGTTCTGCAGCTCGGGTATTGAGTTGACTTTTTTGGAGATTGAATGTATACAATCCTGTATCTTCTCTGGATAGCCGCCTGAAGGTAGTCGTTCTCGACATTTTGTGAAACTTTTGCCGTCTCATAGATTTCTTAAGATTCCTTCATTTTTTCTTTGATTGCTTTAAAGACTTATTGCTTTAAAGACTTTGGACGACATTACCTTGGACGACATGGTCGAGAACGATTATCAACGTTCATAGTCCCTTCAAACTTGTGTAATATTTATTTCATAAGAACAGTTTTTAAAATCTATAATGTCTTATCATCAACACGGTAGCATTTGTTTTACTTTTTTCATTGTTTTTAATGACAGACGTTCAACAGACGTATTTTAATTCCAACACAACTCAAATCCCCTTCGGATTGAAAGTATTTTTAAAAGTTTATCAAAAATTTGGATACAGGATTATTATTCCTAGCATTTCACGAACGAATTTTTGAGCTGCAAAAATTCTAACTGACCTGATATGACAACCTGGACTACAACTTAGCGAAAAAAATGTTTTCTTTCATGTTAATGCAATAAACTTGTTAAGCCATTACTGCAAAAACAAATGATTCGCTGTGAACAAAACGTGAAAACTATGAGGGTTACAGATAGCCCCCAAAAGTTCATCATTTTGAAGTTTTTTGTCAAATGTGCCAACGAAAATTGAACTCGAGATTTGAACAATTGCAGAATTAAATCAGCAGAAATATGGTTGCGTAAATTTTACTATTTTTCTCGTAAAATATTATCTAATCATACCTAAACCCTCTGTTAGCAAGCTGGTTTCTCCGTGGCGTTTATATGGTGCATGGCTTTATTTTATAAATTTTAACCCACCATTTGGGCTTACATTCGCAGTGCATATTCATTAAAGCGCAGGCTGAGCTACGGCCACTTTATGAAATTTAATTCCATTCATCCCCTAAGGAGAAACGGTGAAAATTGCCGTAGTCATTTAGCCGACATTCCTTTCGTCTTACATGACACGTTTGTTTAAAACGATGAAGACAAATCAATTGTTTTCAAATAGAAAGTGTCAAGCAACTGCAATTTCTATATCGCTGGAGATGTGGATCTACTTTAAGAAGCTCTCTTCTTTACAGAACATTCTTTATGCACTCGTGCGTTGAGTTTACTAATTGCTCCTAAGGGTCTGCAATTGTGCGTTCATTTAATTCACTGATCTACGAGTTGTAAGCCCTCGCTCGAATACGTGATCGCGCTGCTAAAAAGGCCAGCCTTAAAGGAGAATATCAGCCCTGAAGACGGCATTTTAATGGTGAAAGACCGCAGCTCTAAAAGTGTTTAGCCCCGCAGACGAGGCTCTTGCAATTCGCACCCGCTGACCACAATTGCAGCAGAGGCCTTTAAGCCAGATTCAAATTACTCCGCTTATTCAAACTTAAGCAGACTTTAAAGAAAGCTGCGTCTGTTCTTACGGTAGGTCAGTTCAGTTATTTGAAGTTATTTTTTGTAGGTTCCACTCGAATCGCTTTGTTCCTCAAAGAATTTATCTAAAATGCTAAATATTATTTCACGTCAAACAGATTTGAGTAAAATATTTCAGTTCAGGACATATCTAAGCAACAAGTATAACCTAATCCAGGAAGATGGTTGTTACAATAAATCGTTTATACAGCTTTTGCTTCACAAGAAAATAATGTGTGTTTGGATTCACAGTACTACAGTCAGTGAAAACTAAACGCCAGCACATTTCTGAAGGAAAAACTGCAGTTTCCAAACGAAATCATCTGAGTCCGTTTATAATGAGCTAAAGAACACTCGTGTGCTGAGCGGAACATTGCATTATATAGTGAGCCAAACTACAATAATATTATTGTTTACCAAGTTTAGACATTTTTCAGGTCAATTTTTGTGTCGTTCATGACTACTGACGTATTTTTTGTTTGATTTTCTTGTAGTGGAAAATTCTCTGAAAAGTTCAAAGTTCCATTATAATTAGTTATTATTTCTTACTTCTACAAAATAAGAAAGCTTCAAGCAATTCACCCAAAGCGACAAAGAATCTGCCAAGAGGTTGAAATTAAGTCATCGACAGATAGGATAGAGAAAATTGTCAATTTAGAAATGTATTCCGAATAATTACGCTAAAACAGTCTAATGATTTCTGTCATTGTATCAAAATGATTTAGATGTTTTTCATCAACATAAAATCCAAACTCTCTCTTTCCAAATTTTAAACTAAAACTAAATATTTATCGTGTTTGAAACACGCTGCATTCGTTGAGTCTAAAGACCTTCGCTGTCGCCTGGAAGAAGAAAATCCTTACTCCTGCTGGATTTTACAAGCCCTTTTCCCCGACTGAACACGAGAGCAAAGCAAGATATTTAACTATTGAGTGCTGTCATTACATAAATGCGCCTAACGACTACAACTGAAGCCATTTCCAAATTATTTATCGTCTGTGTGCGCTTGAGCTCTTCAATCTTAAATTTACTATTTGTGCTTGTCTATAAACTTTGGATCGCCAATTTTAAGTTCCTTTGCATTTAGCTTTCTCTTACGTCAATCCGTAGGTGAATATTTAATTCGTATACATGCAATTGCTTTCCCTCATTATACAATTCTACTCTGCATTTAAATGAAATCAGATATGTCAATGTACTTCTTCTGAAGTAATATTTAAGTGCCCCAAAATCTAATAGAAAATAATGATTAAAATGGAGCTCATATTTGAAAATGGTGATAATAATCACTGTACTGATCTCTGAATTGTTTTACGATAGGTCAAATAATTCAGTGTGTTTCTTCAATTTCAGTTTGCAGGAAACAGTCATGCTACGGTGACACAAATATTATTCGAGACCTCACTCCAGACTGGATTCCTCAAGCTGTGAACGTTCAACAATCTAACGAACGATCATTCGACTGGCCCACAACAATATACGATAATTTAAATAAGAAATGTGTAGTGTCAAAACAACAGACGAGCTTCCTGAACCGCTCTCCCTTTCTGCATGAGTAGATTAGCTGAATGAGTGAAGGCTTCCACACACCTCATCCTTCGTGTGATAAATCATGCGGTGAAAACTTTTTGTTTCACGAAGCACTTGTTTCAGTTCCTTAGTGCAAAATGTATAAGATCAAAGCGCTCCTCGTGGCTTCGAAAGAATAAAATCCCTAGGGAAGCTGTGAAGAAAAAGTAGCTCAGCGAGCTATCCTCAATGAATCTCTTGAACTAGCTATTTGCATATTGCAGACTCGGCGCCATTTATTATTGTTAACTTTTGGCTTCTGGAGCTAAGAGGGACGCCCTAATCACCCGTTTGCTCATTTTTGCGCCTAAAATTAGTTCAGCATTTAAATGATACCCTGATTTTTATCACTCACTCTTAAAAGCATTTGTTTAAACCACATCAAAAAAAGCTGCAATCATCCTCACATATTAACACACCAGAGATTTTTTGAAGTTGATTTGTTGAATTATAGATTACATCCAGTATGCATGTAAATTTTCCCCTACTAATGTCGGCGCACTTTCATAACATAAACAATTCCCGAACTTCAGATTATAGGTTAAGTTTCCCCAAGAATTTTTAATGAGTTAACAATACGGAGAACATCGCGCTTAATACGCGATTTTCTGATTTGCCTTCAATGAACCTCAGGAAAAGCGTCGTTCTGGATTAGATTAATATTTTTACTTCAATTCCTTAAGCAACGTTTGATCTCTGAGGAGATGGAATGGTTAGATAATGTATGCAGAAACGAAATAAATCGTAATTACAACACCGTAAATGAACAGACATCTTTTGTCTCTAATACAACAGCGACTGCAAAGCTGATTGCGCATAAAATTCGAAACGTTCTACATGTTTTAGCGATGCTACTGTTCAATATGAGTCGATCTCAACGTCGCAAAACTCAGGAAGGCCATTGAGGGCAATGTCCAGGCGTCGGGAGCACCAAGGCGTGCCAGGCTGACTAAATCAAATTGCGACATGTAACTCCGCCGTTTCATCCCGAAGCAACAGAGCTGAAGTCAGGAACAGAGCGCCAAGTGCCTAATTGGCCCGCCTGTTCAATGGAAATGTGCAGCAATAAACATCCTTCGGAATGAACTTTTATGATCAAAAGTTTGTAATTAAGTCGCCTCTTACACGGCGCAGGTGAGGCGAATGGAAGACATCGGTCGCATCGCAGAGGATGGCAAGAACACATGCAGGCGAGCCATGCAAGGCTTGTGGACCAAAATTAAACTCTTAGCCCCCTTGAGAATTGTCTCTTTCAGAACTAATATAGCGCTTGGGAACGTTTCACCAGGCCTGCTTGAAACCCACAGCGTAATTGTTTTATTATTATAATCTAATATCTAATTTCGGCATCAAACCCAGAGCCCGATAGCGGTTGCGTTGAATTAGAATCTGAGATACAAGTAGAAATCAATGTACAAAAGAATTTTTCTCAATTGCTGGCGCCACTTAGAGTTTCAGCGAAGGTTATATTTGATGCATCGATAGTTATTATTTAAAAGTATGCTGTATTCAGGAATTAAAACTCCTGCAAATAGAATAAAAAAATGTAATAAAACAAAAAGCGTCATGCTAACTATTTATTAACCCAGAATCAAAACATACTTGCTGCTTAAAATATTTCTCGATTGATCAATGGTAAATTGACGAAAGAGTTCTTGAAAATTTTTTTACTTTTTTTCATTTTGCGAATTTGAAAACAACTGAACAATAATTATTACTGCAAAGTGCGTTTTATGAATAATCAGCACTAGACCGCCTTTTAGTACGTTATCATGGATTCATTTCCTAGGCACTATTTTAAAATTTACTCGATAGATGTAACACCTGGTGTTACGCGAGTTGTCTCGGTGATAACAATTTGTGCGCTTAGTTTCCTACACGCTTGGTTCATTAGTGATTCGATGTCGGTACTTGGTATTTTTTTAAATCTAAAACTGTTATATCTCAGAATGTCCCTTGTAAAGTGAGCACCGCCGGATGTCTTTGTCTCGCTGGGTTTCGCATGTCTCGGAGCCGGAAGTGTCATAAACGGCCGGAACTGACCGACAGAAGTCCTTTATGGTACCTTGCCTTTACGACCTTTACAAGCACCGGAAAGTCCTTGTTTGACTTCCGGGCACGACTAGTTTTAAGGAAGGTCTGTCACCGATCTAAGCAGTACATTATTAGGAGCGTTGCTATGCGTTTACTTTTCCCTGCTCCTTAGAAGTCTACGGCTTCAGATCCTGTAGTTCCAACTACTGCTAAATAAACTCCATGTTGTGCTCAAAGTAACGACACAACAAAAACTGACCGAATTACAATTGATTTTAGATGCATGCAACTCCTCTCTGACAGAAATAGTGTCAGGACGTTCGAGGATGGTGCGACGCTGTGTACGGCAGGAGGTACGGTGCGCTGTGTTCCTCCTGAGAATTTTCACCATTCAACACCAAGGAGCCTTAGAAAAAATGCGTCCCAAACTGTTTTTGGTGCGCGATCTGCAATAGATCTTTTGACATCATCAAGCCCTTACCAACAATAACTTGATAATTGAGCAATTAGTTTAATAAGCACCGCAGTGTTATTCAAGTTGGATGTATGAATTGAATAAACAAAATGGTATTGTTTCATTTGAATATAATGTTTGATCGATATGATACGAAATTAGCATAAAACGTAATTTGCCATACATTTCACTCACGTATTAGTCAACTTTTCCAGCGCACTCTTTCAGTCTTCTAAGCGTTGACGTGGGGTGAAAAATGAATTTCATGCTGATGACACTAAACTGGCCAAAAACTGGACTAGGGCATCTGAAGGAAATGGGAGCGGTGCTTGGCGCTGCCGATATTCGAAAAGGATTTTTTTTCCGAGAATGGTGCGTAACGTATGTGCAATCAAGCTGTAGAATTCACAAAAATCACTCAGTTGCCTCACCAAACTTATAACTTTTTTGTGGATAGTTGAGAGCGTCAGCAAACTTCAAGTAAAAATACTGGACTCAAAGAAGAAATAATATACATGAGCAGCTGCAGCAGAAGGCAGTGAGGTATTGAGTTCCTTAAGGTGGCGGAGTGTCTCAAGTACAGTGGATTAAAGAACTATCAGTTTATTGAACAATGTAACGGTTTGCCTTATATGTTCTCTTTATATGTATCAGTGTCTTGCAGAAACATTCATATCTAGAGGAATTGTTCGTACAAAAGCATCTTGGATGCATCTACTCCATCTGTTTGTTAAATTGAAGGCATTGATGGTGAAATGCAGTTCCTATGGTGCATTTACTCCATGGGCAAAGGCTGCTCACGAAATTACCTGGGGAGCTGAGGCCAATTGAACGATATGGTTTTACTCCCGAATGTTTCCTAATCCATCGTCATGTTTCAATTTCGAAGCAAATCGAATTTCACTTATATTTATAAACTAGTTTTAAGACACTGCACGTTCAGGCTGATTTTCATGAATGGCATTTTTGAGCAACCCTCCCACCGCCCAAGAAAACAGTACGAGGGAAGTAATGAATAGGCACTGCGTAATTTAGGCACACTGACAGCGGCATCTGTGATGACACAATTTGACATGAAGTGAATGCAATCTCCGTGGTGTTTTATTTATATTTTAATTCTGATGGCTCGTTTTTTCAAAATTGTCTTTCGGATTAAACCTTACACAAGTTTGTCCCTCTGTCTCATTATTATTTTAATCATACCGGCATTTCATGACGAAGGTACCACGAACGTTTTACCTCACGAGTATGAGAGCAAAAATTTTACTTGGAATTTATTCTATTGTGCATTTCAAAAAAATTGCTTGCACCTTTGTGAGTAAATAACTTGCCTTTTGAGGTGGAGGGTATATCTTTGTCCGGATATGCATCGGATATCAATTTCTTTGGTGGTTGATGAAGTTTCTCAACTATGCGTGCGAACTACTTGCGCTCAAGCAAGTCAGAACGTGTGTACATTCAGAAATCAGTCCATAGCACGACAGTATTACAGGAGAAACTTCAGCGAGGCTGAAATTAAATTTCCAATATCACACTAACTCAGAAAGTTATTAAGCCAAAAGTTGATGATATATATTATGCTATTAGCTGAATAAGTAACGTTCGTATCTATCATAATACACGCCACGTGCACCACTTTGTGGCTTCCAATTGTGAAGAAATACGAGTGAAATGGATGAGAACGAAATGGCGTGAATGATATCAACATATTAAACGAAATGAGATTTTAGGTTTACTGGTAATGCCGCTAAATCTTCTTCTGCTATGAAATACTCTTCAAAAGATTTAGGCAATCATAATGAACTACAGTATTTTTAAAGGTAAAACATATTGCCATGACTAGCCCGACCAGAATGCTGAGAACAATTATTGTTACTTTGTCACGATGAAATCATTTCTGGAATCGCTAGTAACCCATGCACATAAGAACAGCCCAACCATTTGCTTCAAAAATGTCTTCTAAGATTTATGGCCATTCTCTAACAAACAATCAATTAAAACTTATCTCTTTGTCACACCGAGCATGTTTGCCACGGAGGTGGTTGTTGCATTGTCGTCAATACCGCTTTTCCTATTTCCTCACAATCATGCGCCACTCAGCCATTCCAGAGAGTTACACGAAATTTCTCAGTCGTGATAGTATTTTAGACTCAATTCGTGATCGGTAGCGCTTCCAGGTACAACAACCGTTAAACTCAACCCTAACGCTAGTCACGAGCTAGTCAAACGACGCCCTCACATTTGCTTGGTAGAATAGTTTTGAAGGCAAGAAGAATTCACGAAATTTTCCAACGAATTATATTACTTTCTTATAGAACGAGAATGTTGATAAATCAAAATAAAAAAATTCTGTTTTTCCTCGTAAATGCTTCTGAATGACAAGTAACAACATTTTTGAGCGTGCTGCAAGTATTGATAACATTGACTCGTTCAATTTGACTTGAAAGAAGTTTCGGTTTTGCCTAGCGAAATTCGAGCTCGGTTAGTGTGAAGCGATCTGTAACAACGCTAGAGTGAAAATAAACACTTTTGGACTAATTTCACCGTCATGATTAAATAGTTTTGCAACATCAAATTACAGAAAATATTTCCGAAGGTTAATCCGAGTCAGTACGCATAAAATGATTTCAGTTTTTCACATTTCACTTCCTTTTGTGTTGATGACTTAAGGGGACGGCTAGGGATAAAAAAAAATCTGTAAGTTCTGTGTGAATTTTTCTGAGATATCTACGGTAGGTATAAGTTGTTACGAATAATATTTTTCATATGAGCGTTTTTTTCGTAACCATGCATGAATATGGTCATTCCTGAAAATCATGAAAAAACATGTGTTGCGAAAAATCCTTCTTCTCCTACAATTTTGAGCTCACAGAAATGGAAAAACATTTTTTAGATAGCTAATTGTCTTGTCTACTGATTCGATGAAAAAGTTTTTCAATCATTTGATTTCTTTAATTTTGAGAATTTGTACCCAAAAACTGAACTCATTTTTCATCTTCTCGAAATATTTTGCCTTTAATTTTCAACATGAATTGAAATTAAAAAAACTTTTGCATCGCATTTATAGATCTTTTTAATCGCTATTGATTGAAATGCTTGCCATCCCTGTAACTTGAATACTGTGGAAGAAGAAGCTTTTCAAAGGCCAAACAGGTGAGTTTTCAAGCGAGACATTTTTCTAAAATTTGTTTTTTCTTTCTTTCCTAATTTTTGAACTGAGCCTTCTTTTGAAATAAACTCCACTGCTTTTGTAGCTCTATTTGAGTTCTATCGATTGATATATCAGCAATTCCTGTAACTTTAAAACTATGGAGGAAGGATCCATATCAAAAGTCAATGAATGCAAGTTTCAGAACAGCGTTTAATTTTAGAAAAAAATTTTCTTCATTACATACTCTTTTTTTAAATCAACTCAATTGGTTTGTAGCTTTTTTTGAGCCCTTTCGATTGATGCATTTGTCATTCCAGTAGCTTCAAAACTCCGGGAGGCGATTATATGTTTACACAGCAAGCTAATCATCTGATGACTCAGCAGGCAGGCTCAAAACACACTTAGTGACACCATCATAGTTTATCACTGCGTAATAGATAGTTTCGATTGACTACAAAAGCATTTCAAGCAAGGCCATGAATGAACTCTCTTGCTATTCTCGTCGAGGAACACTCAAAACTGACTCGTAATAAGGGGGAAGAAGGAGGTCACCCAGCCATTGGCGCGCCCCAAGGTCAAAATAGTTCGCGTCTTCTACCCCGTCTAGGAGACGAACCAATGAGCGTACTTGAGAGCTAGTTATATCGTTGGATGCGCAAGAAAATTCTCTTTAAGATGAGTTTATAAACCAAAAACCTACCATTTTCTGGAAGTTGACCCGAACCGTGTCCTTAAGTAATATAATATTTCTCTTCAGGCTGTGAAAAAATGAGAGGTACAAACTTCGACAGTAGACAGGGACAGGGATGATTTTTTTCACAAATCCAAATATTTCACAACTTCTTAGTTTTCAAGACTCAGAGGTTAACAGTATAACTGTGGAGCAAAATTTATAAAATTTCCATATCTGATAAATGTCTTAATGGAAAAGAACCGAATATCATAGAAACCGATTTTTTGCACGACCAACTTCACAATATTTGTTCGATGGATTGTAGGACACGATACGGAAGTTTTGATTCTTTTACAAAGTAACCTACTACGATCGTTCTCCTTGCGAGAGGACCAATCTTGGACTCCACCCGTGTTTGGTGAAGGATTCATGTCTCAATGTCACGAAGGCCATACACTGGTCCTACTTCGATGGCTTAGTTCAGATTTCAGTGAGAGTTTTTGCCAGAATATTGGTGGTTCTCGTTGTGCTGGAACTACATTCGGCGACGAAAAGCTAGGGGCGTATTCTCCAGCAATTCAGATCCATAAACGGGTAAAATAAGCTGGTCTATTAAAGGGAAGGCATCAGATTATGATAATAACCGACGAAAGAGCCAACATACTGACACTATAAGCCCATGTATGTAGTTAAATCGATGCAGTCCCTGCATATTATTCTCTTGCCAGTTGAGCAATTTTTGCGTGTTGAATCTTCCCTTAGTTTAGAAGGCGCTTCGTCAGTGAAGAGAACGTGTTTCAAGAACTGGTTATCGTCTTACTATTGCCTCAGGCACCAACGTACAACTATACACGAGGGATGTAGTCGGTCGGGAGCAAATCCTAAGCTTTCTGAATTGGAGTGAATATAGATTTTTGTCACTGAGAACATGCTATACATCGACATCATTCGGCATTCCTAAGTCACATGCTACACTTTGGATGCTTGCATGAGGGCTGCCACAGAAGTATTGCTGCCCGTTGTCCTCAGCTGCATCGCATAATTCTCCGGAGCGACCATGACTTCCCCTCAGTTGAAGCTTCCATGTTTGCGTAGACGACGATGTACGCTTGTAAACATAGATTGTCCTGGTAAAATCGATGGGAACAACGCTCCTAGCAGCGCCTCTACATAGCATTGCTGTTGGCCTCACCGTGAGCCACATGCAAATCCGTCATTTCATTTCTCCATTTGACAAACGTGCCACGGTGTTAACATCATGTCGCAGCAGAAACTGATTTGTAAACACTAAGAATCGAAGTGTGGCTAAATGTCATGGTGACATTAAATTGGAAATTTTCATTTTCATTTACATTTTCGGGAGACCCAAAAATGTGACTGAAAGTTGAAACTTAACCTTCAGTATCTTGAGATCTAACGAGGTTTTAAAAGTGTGGCATTCGTGAATAATATTCTCTAAATTGCGTGTTCTTGCCTCCTGTCTCAGTATGTAGTTTTGTGGTCCCTCACAACCACCAATATAGTAACCTACTAACAACAAACGCTAAAAGTTATCATCTGGCCTACGTATTTCCCCATTCGAACCAATATGAAAAGAACCAGTGCTGATTCGTAAGAGATATGTCTGCGCCAAACGCTCAATCATCTGTACAGCGTTCTCTACCGTAGTTCATATGATTTCTTGCGACTTGAATACCTAACACGAAGCACGTCAGCAGCCTAGCTCCCACTCGTGATTTGACGCCGACGTTGCTTACCTTCGACGTCGATTGAGCAATTTACACTCACCTGCACCCTGCTCCTCCAACCATCTCCTACGGGAGTTGCCACGTCGCTTTGAAGAAATTGCCGCTATGTTTTTGTAATTATATTCATTTATATATTTACTTATTATATACAGATTATATATCGGATTAGTTCCTTATTAATTCATCAGGATTGAGGATGTTTTTACCAGTTAACTTTAAATAACCCCATATTCATTCCCATCACGACAGTTTGGTTCCCAGTCATGTGGGAAGTGCTTAGCTTCGTCGCTAACCCTGAAGCAGTCAGAGAAGATTAAGAAGGAGCTTACGTATAAAGGGAAATCGCCTTATGGCAATGCATTCGTGCTTAGTGGTGTTTTTCAACAGGAATGAGCTTGTTTGGTTCGGAGATTACGTGCATGACAACTTGCTATATTTGCTCCCAACATTTGCAACAAAGGATTGGACAACCATTCTTCAACGAGTTAAAAGAACTTGCGGCCAACCTTGGGTTTGTTTAGAGCGTCCACTTGCTTCAACATACACATCTTAATAAGCAAGTTGACTTCTGTCATAATTAATTGACCTCTCTCCGTCTTCACATCATCAATTGGAAGACTTAAGATAAGTTTTCATTATTACCATGATGTCTAATAATATCTCGCTCTCAACAGCTTTGCGATATCTAGCGTACCATAATTCGTCAATTTCAACTTCGAAATAAATGCTCTTTCGAGTTCCTTAATTTACTATGCGCGTTAGGGAGAAAGAGTGTTAAAAATGAAGAGACAATAGTTATGAAACATTTCTGACGATGATGAACATGCTTAGAAATGCAAATCATGAAAATACAGCTACATTTGTTTACTCGGCACGCTTTCGAAAAACCACATGGTCACGATTATCACTGAATAGATCATTTATATCACATTGGTCAAACAATTTCCAGTGTATCAACGCGCGAAAGGTGTCAGCACATTCATTTACTCATTGATCAGTATTGATAGACCTAATTAAATACGGTAAGGTACCTGACCTCAAAAGTACCTGACATCTTGTGACAACAGCGGAAGAATAATAGACCCAAAATATTACAGACCCTGATAAATGGTAAGAGCGGTGAAATAATGAAAACTCAAAGATAGGGGACAGTGATTCCCTTTCGGACAGTGTCATTGTTAAAACTGGCACAGCTTCAAGCTTGTGTGATGCTGCAAGCTCAGTCTAACTTTTTCGTCTCCTGCATGCATGTTTTTCGCCGCCCTAGTAATTAAATCGCTTGAGCGGCGAGAAATATGCAAGCTCCGGCGAAAAATTTCGGCGGGGAAAATGTCTATTAAGAAAAAAAATTCCTATTGAAAACATCATTAGCTTTTGCAGTGATAATTGTTTTTCAATGATGGGGAGAAAAAGTGAATTTCAGAAATTGCTCAGAGATGATGTGCCTTCCATTTTTACAATGGGCTGCGTTTTTCACTCTTCGGCGCTTTGTGCCAGTCACGCAGTGCATGTCTTGCCCCAATATTTAGAAGCATTTTTGAAAAATCTCGCAGCTTATTTTTCACGCAGTAGCAGGAGGCAAAGAGACTTTACTCTCATTCAAGAAGCAGTAAATGCGCCAGTAAATAAAATTCTCAAATTCTCACAGACAAGATGGTTATCCAGAGAGAACGTCATTTCAGCAGTACTAAGTCAACATTCTGCCTAGCATCTTTATTTCCAAAGTGAAACAAATACTAACAAAGTTGACGGCGCCAGTGAAATCTTCAAAGTGTCACGTGATCGTGGGACGAAACCGATGCTGATGTTTCTCCAACATGTGTTGCAGAAAGTTAATAAAAGGAACATGGAGTTTCAGTCAGAGTACTTGAGATTGCATCTTCTACACTCGATGGTCTTGTCTGAGTACACAAGTGTATTATCTTGGTTCAGTAGGGAAGATGTTCTACAAGTCGCTAAAGGGGAAGGTATTGATGTCAACGAAGAAGGTAACTGCAAGAAACTAAGTGACGTTCACCTCGGAGGTTATTAATCAACAACACATTTATTTAAAGACCCACTTGACCCTGAAGCTGAAAAAAGATTAAGGAAGGACTGCGTAAGATTTTTAGTTGAGATATGCAACCAACTGAAGAAAAAGTTCAATTTCGATAACGACAGCTTGATAGCTAAATTAAATATATTGAATCCTAACGAATCTCGAAAGAAAACGAATTCTCCGACATCAATAATTCCTCTCGCTGCTCACTTTCCGTCACTAGTTTCTGAGGAATGTTTAAATGAATTAGACGATCAATGGAGGAGTTATCGCGCCAATGTGGGCAGCCTACCGACCAGTGGGGAAAACATTCAAGAATACTGGTACGCTTTACAAAACATAAAAGATTGTTTGTAAAATTCAAAGTTCAACATTTTTTCGGACTTCATGACAAACTTCGCAGTTTTGACACTTTCGTTAGCTTCAGTTTCAAATATTTTTTCTAAAGTGAACTGCATTAAAACAAACAAAATCACTGGATGCCGAAACTGTAAAGAATGAATTTCTTGCAAAATAGGCAATAATGAGAGGAAATAACAGCTCTACGGACTCCAAGCAAAGAACTAGAACAAGATTTAGCTACTCGATCTATGAGTCAGCGATATTTAAAAAGAATAGAGCAAACAAAAGAAACTCTATCGATGGAAACCGGTGAAGAAGAGGAGGACCTTTACAAGAGCAAACCTAACGTGAGTATGTATATTTTTGTAGTATGTATCATGAATTTTTGTAATCTTGGATTTTATTTCTAGATCTTTTGTTTTTTAGAACCATGATCTTGGGTTTCGATGAAAATCTCATTGACAGCCCTGAATGACATATACAATAATGTTAAACTGAGACATTAATTTCTGATGCAAAGCGTCGTGGATGGTTTTTACCTGAAATTTGGGGGAACGCAATTTAGAATAAAGAATGTGAACTCGCTTGACCAGCGCTCTCAATTTACTTGTACGTACACTCTCCATAAGAAGTTTAAGACTAGTTAGAAACGGAAAAAAATCATTTTACATGGATTAACTTCAATTGTTTTCTAACTAAAATGTCCCCAATGAGAAAGAAAAAAGATGAATTAAAGACACAATTTATACTTGACTAGTTTAATGAATAAAATACATGTTAAGTGACTGATCAGCTTGACAGCTGACCAAAACTTCGGACCGAGTCCCACAGAAGTTCAAATGTAAGGACAGAAGAAAACAAACAGAACGTGTTCGTCTTTTTCATCCTTTCCAATGAGTGAACTTTGGTAGCAAAACTTATGAAATCTCCAATGAAAAACAGGATTTTTTCAGTGTCTCGACTGGTCCTAAACATACGATCAGCAGTGTAAATGTAAAGATGCCGTCTTTATGGTATCAGCAAAGATTTTTGTAAGGTCGGAAATGCGTTTTCTGGACATTGTTACGAAGCTGTCTAGTATTAACAAAGAAACCAATTAAACTACTTTCCCAGTAAAAATTTATTTTTCAATGCTGAAGGACTGTTTCTTTTTACGAAAAAGGCTGAAGGTCTCAGATGTTTTCTAATTCGATGATTTTAATACTTTTTATAGAACACATTATGCTGAATCCCATACAGGCACCAGATTCTGTGTAGGTCAAAAACTCTTTGAGAAAACTTTACAATTTGGAATATCATGTCATTTGACCATGATTTACCGTTTTCACATTTCCATTTGTGAAAACGGAGAAGCCGCTATGAGTAAAGCCTAGTTCCAAGTTTCAAAACTTTTGATCCCATTCTAAAAAATTGCTGTTTAGAGGTTTGACGATGCTTTTGATTGGCTGAGTATCATAATTATTTATGAATTTCATTTAAAACCAAAAAATGTAATTTAATTTCCGGTTTTAGCCATGGATTTTCATTGGAATTTAAAAAAGCTCTTTTCGAACACCATGCAGGCTCAACCAATCACTCCAAACGTTTGTTACAAGTTGTAGTCACACTGCGGCAATTGGACACACGTACTCAGCGAACCGAAGGTTTTTCACCGATACCTCTAAGTTTTCACTCGTGATCATGGTATGGTTGTCAACAATAATTATTGCTTGTCCCACTAGAGCTAAAACAGTTATAAATATCATACAACTATATTCGCGATTACCTGTTTGCACAGCAGTGTTCTCGAGAAACGAGCCTTACCTCCCTCTAATCCCAATCGTGCTTGTAATTTTTCTAAACAATTTATGTTCAGCTTCATTACTCCTCTCCTTAGATCTCATTAGCAATTTTCTTTGTCCCATGAAGTTTAGGAGTGTTGATAAATACTATGGCTCGTCAGGAAGAGTCATCCGGGGCTTAGGACTATGTAATCCATTCTTATTTAAACAAAGTTAGATTGTTCAAGCACTTTAGCTGATCTAATGTCGTTGAACACAACTCATGGGGTTATTCTTAACCTCGCGACACAGTTGAAGCGCAGCTCTTTGGCACAATTTTGACTGTCTCCTACGACCAGGCAAAATCACTACCCTATCAAGCTCTAAACCTTCATCACACATGGGGCGTATATGTAGGATGTTTTTCTTTGTGATTTTTGCAAAAAACAGGAAAAACATTTTATGAGGCATAAAGCTTTACAAATGTTTATGGGCTAATGTCTTTAAATGACCATTGATTTCTTAATTGTTAGTACATTCTATTTTTAAGTGTAGTTGCTCACTTCTCGAAAACTATGAAGTATTTAAGGAAATTCAGGTTGTAAACAGGGAGGCAACAGTCTTACCCAAATGCTAGCAGGACTTTTAATCTATGACCTAGCTGAACCGAACTAAAATTATGAACTACCTCATCTGCGATGCAAGGCTGAATTTTATTGTGAACACCTAAACTGTTCAGTTTTCTTAAATGAGTTCGTTTTGAGCGATCATAAAACTGGTCCCTGGAGACTCTGGCATGTGTCCTGACGATATAGTTCACACTACGAGCGGAGCGAGTGGAGCAGAGCGGCGCGGAGCGGAGCGGCAATAATGTGTGAACAGGTTTGAATGCAGAAACGCTTGGCTGTTCACGCCGCAAGCATAGCGTCGCGCGCGGTAAATTCGTTGGGATTTTTTGACGCTCGCGGTGAGCGTTTCTCTTCGGCTCCGCCTTTGGATCGTCACATCTTCCAGAGGTAGAGTTGTCGTTTGATAAAAAAGTATTATATATAGCCAATAATTTGTACAACTAATCATATAACTATTATAACTGATAGTGTAACATGTAATGTTTTAGTTTATTTCTGCCAATTTGGGTTCATTAAGCATTTAATTCTTTTCTTCTGCTTTCTCTGATTTGTTCTTTTAGTATTGCTTCAATTTTAGGAATCTTCTTTCATTTTCCGTGTTATGTAGTTTTTTTATTGTTATGTTGTGTATTTTATTTTATGATTTTACTAAAGGAATAATTTTGTGCTATTTTTTAGTAAAGTTTTCATTTTTTCCGTAAAATGGGAGGAAAAGGAAGCCGAATGGTGAGGAGGACGACTCAATGAGTGTCTAATACAAAATAAGCTGCAAAATATTATGAGCTTGGGTGATTTCTTTCAATGCTAACCGAAAACATGTAAATATTTTGAGAATTTTTCGATCAGGATACGTCAGCATTTGTCAGTATTTTCCACTTAACTTTCTCTGGCACAACCCTGAATTTCTGAAGGGAATTATTTTACCTGCACTCACCCTAGAGTCACCACAAGACGCTCCTTCGTTCCTTTTGGCCTACGAAAACCTGTAGTCCTACAGAGTGATACAGCCTATGTGTAAAGACTTTAATTTTGCTGCAATTACTTTGCTTTACATGTATCCTCAATGAAAATTTGTGAATTATTACTGAATAGCCAATTTATCTAATCTCGTTGGAAATTTTTCCTTCTAAAAAGGATCGTAGTACATCAAAAGTTGCCGGTTTCATCCGTAAATACTCGAAGAACTGCGATTCATCTCTCCTCAGTGTTTCGAAGAGATAGTGGTATTCTCCACAACGATCTCTCCTCATATTGATGGGATGGACCCAGTGTTTCCGTTTCTGTTTCTTGCCGTCGAGCAATAGGACCGTACTCAAGAAATCCTCCATAGTGACTGATTCCTGTGGAGGTCGCTCTGCTCAGCTTACATATGAACACACGCTCCGCTCTGCTGCGCTCCGTGCCGCGCCGCTCCGCTTGTAGTGTGTACGCACCCATAGGCGTCGAGAGTGGAGTAGGTGGAGCGTACTTTACTCGTTCTGGTTTTGAGTTGCGAAGTTAGGTTGGCCAGTGTTAATTTACTGTAGAGTTTAGCTAATGAGTTTCCGTTGGGTGTTATTAATTCGCACATCAAGAAATTTCTCTCAAAACAATACACGTCACAAGCTGTCGAAGAAAACAATAAAGACCGGTTGTACTGTTCATTTCCATATTTTGGGGCATCGTCTGAAAAGCTGTCGCGTGAATTAAAATTACTGTGTGCAAAATATTCCCATAACATTACTTTACATGTCAATCTGGTTACTAATTCCAAGGCTGCTTTTTTTTCGGGACAAAGAAACGCTTCAAAGTGATATGTGAACCTCTTATGTGCACTCATTACGAGTAGTTCTGGGCAGTGCACATCTTCGTACGTCGGCATGACGTCATGAAATTTCTATCTCAGAGCGGCAGAGCATAGAGGTTGAAGCTTCCGGACTTGGAATCAACTAGCACACCCATCGCATTTCGCAGTGCAAGATCATGCCAAAAAAATGCGAAGTCCCTATTTCTCTTGCCGATTGCAAAATTTCGGACATGCTTCGACCCCTTTTGACCTCAGGATTTTAGAGTCCATGCATGTTTTCAAGCAAAACCCTGGTTTGAACAAGATGGATAGTTCATACCCTTGTCAAATAGTGAATAGGTAGAAACCTCGTCATTGCCAGCCAAATTTCATTTCATACATATATTTTGCGTATGTATTTTTTGTGCTTCTATTATTTTTTTCTTTTGCACACTTTGTATTTTTACTCCCATGATATATTTATAGTACCTACAATTCATTGTACTTTGATCTTTTATTTCAGACGTAACGATTTTTTTAAACTGATGATGGAGCGGGACTCCGCTCTTTCTTAGTGAAGATGATTCTTTTATTGGAATTTTCTTCATTTTTAAGTTCATGAAGAGGTTGCGATTAAAGCAAACCACTGACGTGTTTTCAGATGTTATAAATGAAAAGTTACAAACTTCAATTCCACAGTTGAGAATTCCTGGCTACCGTTCTTAATTAAGTGCAAAGTTAATACTGAAATATGTGAAACTTTATCGCCCGCAAAAAATTTTGTATTTATACTTAGTGTACGACCGTTCTAAAATTACCAATACGTGGTTATGTTTTATAAATTTTGCTTTCATTTACTGACAACATTGACTGAAAATCAGTAAAATTGATTTCAAACTAACAAAATATAGTGCACTGTGTTGTACGAAGAGGGAGAAAAATAGAAATCCAATTACTTGAGATGATAACGAAAGATGCTTGCATAATACAGTAATAATAAAAATAATGCAAATTTTATACAAGCTGCAATTGCATTGAATATAAAAGTTAGCGCTTTAACACATGATATTCAGGAGCTATCGACTCAGTGCCATCTGTTCATATGTGAACCAAAACTCATTTAGAACTCAGTAGGGTGCATCCAACTGATTTCGTGGCATAATCATTTGACAACAGAGAGTCCCTGCTATTTTTTCTTTTATCATATGCCGACTTTTGAAGAAATATCAAATTCAACCTTTTCATTTAAATGTCAAGATCTATTCAAGGTAACTGTAGTCATACGAGACGCTTGTGAGTAAAATTGCATCTTCATGATGATCTCCTCCTAGAAACAAACTTCAACTCGGTGCTGCTCGCCGAGATCACCAGCGTAAACACGCAGCAATGCCAGGAAACGGCGCCAAAAGCGGACATGATGTCCTAGAAGCTGCTGCCACACGCCCGTGCTGAAAAAATGCTTCCACTTTGTTTTGATATTACACACAGTAACACTGCTCCCACATCATTCTGGGAAATAGTCCGTCAAAATCTTTAAAGACCACCAAAATAACGAGTTGTGTAAAGAAACATCCGACGCTGCCCGAAACACTTTTTCTCCCACGAGCTTACTGTGAATCAGTCCTTTCCCGACTCATACACACTCAATGAGCAAACGTATTAGATAGTTGAATAGCCATAATTGGCTACACGCTATCATTTCATGTAAGGTGCTAGCACAAAAGTTTTGCCTTCTAAAGGGATATTCAAACGGACTTCGAGCGGCGGGTAACTACTGACTCTGAAATCATTCCTGAAAACTTCACGTACAAAAAATTTGTTTCAACATCACTGTCAGTATATTACAAAATTTAATTTCCATACGTTGTAAAGTATCTCAATTTATGAATAGATATATGTTATAGATCATGAAGCAAAATCAATATTTATTGGCAAGATAAATTTGTGGTAAATGACCGTATGATTCATAAATGCACAGGTTCTTCAATGAAATCCACATCGAATTTCTGAAAACGTGTCATCGAAAAGATAAGTGCTTGGAATATCCATTTCGATCCTGCGCATAATTTGATTTCCTGAAAATATTATTGATGTCGCTGGCCAGCACCGCAAGTAACGCAGTAACACAGGTTTACCTATTGAAAATATGCTTAGCATTAAAGATTGTACAGATTCGTTTAATTTCTTAATGCTATTGCATGTGTTTCATGTTCAATTTCTTCTCTAGTGAGTTTGTACAGAGCACATATTTATAAGTATGGTTCCTACAAAAATCTTTCAAAACCCTCACAACATCCGACGGATTTTTCAATAATTTAAACATCCTGAGAAGCACTAATTTTATTTTGATTGCGTATTGAGTACAATATTCTCCTCGTGCCGCCTCCTGCATGAGCGCAGGCGAGGATCGGCGCGATTATTCTGGTGAGGTTTGGTCCAATGCAATACATTTCTAGCTCGATAAATAACTTGAGAAGGAGAAGATTTGTAGACTTTTTACAGGTAACCTTCTCCTCTGAGATACGCTCTAAGGGAAAAAATACAAGGGTGATAGATCAGGGGACCGAGCTGGTCATTCAACATCGCCAGATCTTCAGATTGATTTTCCCAGAAAATGCTTTCGGAGAATGCCCGTTAGATTCAACATTTTTTAAGAATGTATTAAAAAATCAATCAAAATTAAACTAAAATTTCTCTGGATTTCATAAATACTTTGTGTTTTCACATCCATCATTTATTACGAGAGTTAGAAGAGATTCTATTAAAACCTATATTTAAAATCAAAATGTACAATAGGAGTTAATTTATAACAAGAGCGGTAAATTTTTAATTTTCTACTATCATTTATCAATGCAAATTTTTTAAAAATTGGCTTCAGTGGGCCCATATGTTTAAAGTAATCATCCAAATTCTAGTATTCAATAATTTCCATATATAAGAAAAAAAAGGAAGAATATTGACCAGGTTTAGGGTCCTTGCATATTTTTGTCCGCCCTAACCCTTATGTTTTCAGAGCGCATGTTTTGGTGGGCAGCGAACGTCCCGCGCTTTATCCTCTTTAGGCCGTCGGTAACGTTGGGTGATAATAAGCGTACTTTTGTTCAGCAAAAAACTCTCCAGTGAGAATACAAAAATCTGATTTGTGGTAGGCTATGTTGTTTAGATATTCAGTCAATAAATAAGCATTGCAATGGCGCATACTTGTGAGAAATGAAATTCCATCTTCATACCATCTCTCCAGCACCACTCGTCTTTTCCTTTTCATTTTGTGGGCTTTTCTTAGACGAATTCTCAATGGACTTTCGAAGAACGGACGGACAGCAGCAATTCTACCTTCATTCGTTTACAATTTTTTCTTTGAGCCTATAAAAACAATCGAAATTCGTATTCATTCATTCGTTGATATTCACTCAGTCTGTCTTAAATCCTTCCTAAAATACATATACTTTGTTACATTAAAAATATGAATATCATAACAGTTTCTCAGAATTGACCTTCTAAAGGGATGACTTTTCAATCGATCCACCAGCAAAAAGAGCGGCAAATTGCATTAGATTTGCCGCATTCACAGCGAAATACTGTGATGTGTAAATTCTTCAGTGGTTCGCTTCGCAGAGAAGAAATTGAATTTCGAAGCGTGTGAAGGCAGAAAAACGAAGGAGAGCACATGAAATTGTTTTGCACCACGTTCACTCTTATTATACATATTTACATCGAGAAGGCAATTGCTTAATTGCTTCAGTCTAAAATAATAATACATGTTATGAGCTCTTACCCATTTTACAGGTAGAAAAACAACTATGCGTTTGTGTTTCCGAAATTACTTATAAAATGTTTAAGTTTGACACATTTCAGCGTTCTTCATCAAGTTAAATATAGTCGGCTTTCCAAAGTTCCAGAAAAAATTCTTCCGTCGCCTTCAATTCACCACATCATTTATGCAATTCGGTTAAAGGTTTTCCTCGATAATTTCGTATATGATTTCACAGCGAGTTATCAAGAAGAAGAAAAATCATTTCTTCGAATTTCTATTTTCAAAATAATGTTAATTCGCATGATATCATTCAGCCAGAAAGGCATTAAGTACTGTGTCAGGATTTTCTGTTAAATTTCAGTAACGAACTATGTATATGTTCCGTTTACACACTATGTGTACTCTGAAAACCTCAAGAACCAATACTTTCCACAGAATCGAAGCTGAGCAGTGGTAACCAATGTTTCATTTCAATTTTTAGATGGGCACCTTGCGTAAAAATTCGGACGCACAAACACAAACGGTCAGAATTTCGTTCACTACATTTCATCACCAATTATTTCTGACCTCGTATGTGAGTCGGATGACACAACGGTAAGACTAGCGTGTCTGCAATTCTAGCGAGCCACTACACTTTCTGACCCAAATTCAAGTTCTTGTCACGTGCACGATATTAGTGACAATAATTTTTGTGACGAAGTTTAATGGAAACAAGTTTCCCAGCCGCTTCCGGGTAGCAGTCTGAGATTAAGTTCCGTATTCTGAAGTGTTGAAAATTTTGCAACTATCAGCATCTACCAAGACGAACGCTGCAAAAGACTTCTTAGATATTAGTTTAAGTCGCGTTTTTCTAGAAAACTAGTTTGAAGGCCTTTGATGTAAAATAAGAGTCTTTGCATAGATATAGAATTTTGTTTGCATATATATGTAGAACTGGATTATATTAATGGTGATTTCAGGAAGTTCTTGACTTTATTTCATTCACCTTCCATGAGATAGATTTCCAATGGAACATCTTATAAAAATCTTGAGAAATTCATTTACTGAACTTGAAGTAAATTCCACTGTCGTGCACGTTAAATTTCCTGTATAGAGGTATTAGGAGTGGAAGTTCAACTTTCATACCTCCATAATACTTACAATTACCTCATGAAAGCATGGATAACCGTCATTGGAAACAAATCTAGAAATCTAAAGGCAACGCCCTTACAACAGTAGTTTTGATCATAGCGTTGACTTTATAACATCGAAAATAGAGGCCGTAAACGCGAAAGCATTCTAATTGTTTTCTCTGTAGCATCATGCATACACATATGTAACTTATGTTCATCAGTTTTTGTAGTTTCCGTTTTAAACTTAATAGCATTAAGACTCTTCTACATAAAACTTTTAGCGTGTGTTCAACTTTTGCTTCCCTTCATAGTGAAATCGAATTTTTGAAAAAATACTTTAGTAATAACAGTTTTCCATCCAGGATTGTTGAACATTTTATTAGAATGTTTCTTGATGGTCAATTTTATAAGAGAACTCCACTGATTGCAGCTCCTAAAATTCAATTTAATTTTGTTTTACCTTTTTTCGACTACCAATCAGAATAATTGAAGAAGATCATTTCGGTATTATCGAAACATTTTATGAACACTAATTTCAGAGCAATCTTACTGAATAAATACAGAGTGCAGTCAACTTTTAACTATAAAGATAAGCTGCCCAAGGCTATGCTCGCTTCCATTGTTTATGAGTACCGTTGCGCATAATGTGCGTCTGAATACGTTGGGCAATCTACTAGATCCCTTCGTGTTCGTGTAGTAGGGCATACCGGACCGAGCTATCGAACGAACTTGCCTTTAAAAACTCCTCCTCACTCTGTAGTCCGCTCTCACGCAGAGAAGTGCGACCTTCCCGTTCGTTCAGACGATTTTAAAATTACTGCTTAAGCAATTAGTCAAACAGATCTCCGTATCCTGGAACATCTTTTGATCATGAAAGACAAGCTAGTTTTGAGCGACACGTAATCCTCCCATCCGTCACAAATAGCTTGTTAATTTTCAAATGTTTAGCAAATGGACTTTATATCATTAAAAAATTTTCAGATGCTGAAGTTGACCTTAGTGGTCGAAACGTTCGATTTTTTTTAATTCTCTTATTTGGTGAAAGTAGAATGGTTAATTTGAGAGTAACTGTTCTTGATTTTTTATTGATTTTGACATTATGCAAAAGGCTAAACTTGAATCTTTATCAGCATATGTAATTTAGTTTAGTCGACGGCTCTCAGTTAGCATGCTCCCACATTCGCCAGGAACGAGCTCATGTTTCCTGACACCTCTTCTGGTACTTTTGTTACGAATAAGCGAAATGAATATATTTTTTAAAAGGTTTCCTACAACAAATATATTCATTTATTATTATTCAATGTGGAGAAACAGAAATTAATGCGGAAGCCAAAATGTCGCATGATTTCGTTAGGTTTTCGGTAAAGTTAAAGTTAAAGAACCTAACGAAATTATTCGTTCCACCCTGACTACGGCTGCATCAAATCTAGGCGAACGCTTGTGCTAAAATAAAAATTGTATTTTGTTGGGTCCCGGCAACGAAATAAAGGCAACGTCGAGTTCATCAGTCAAAATCAGTTTAGGCTGGCTTGGGCTATTCCGATGTACGAGGCTCTGGGTCATGAATGCACAAAATGGACATGCGAAAAAATTCTGTTATTTTCAACTAAAGTAATCAAGCCTAACTAATTTCATGTTTACCGGACCTAACCATTATTTTTCTTCTACTCTACAGAGATTTGGCCACATAGCTAATTGAAAGTTGTTATGTTTCTTATCAGGCGATTCACAAAACATTGAAAAAAATATGGAGCTCAACGCTTTTTTTCTTGAATTGCAAAAGCAACAATGAGAGGAAACATTCAGAGCAAAAAGAATGTTTAAAACCAATTGTGCCTCCCATGCCATTAATTTTTTTCACTTTGTATTTGTTCGAAAGCACACAGAGATTTAAAAAAAATTTGCTCGAATATGTTTGTTACTTTATTTTAACAATACAAGGTATAATATACACGTTCGGTGCACAGGTACGTAGGTATGTACAGGTAAGTACAAATTCATTTGATACATGGATGAATAATTCAAAAGTTTTATAAACGAGCATATATTTGGTGTCCGCATCTGAAGGATCATAATTATCAAAGGCAAAATGCAACTGGTACTGAAGTCAGTAAAACATATGTGCTCATCTCATCATGCTCTCCGTTGTTACTGTAACCAAAGTTTGATGCTGTTTTACATCATTCTTTGACTAACTATATAGCTTGGTCATTTGGTAAGAAATCTAAAACTGTCATTTGTGACGAATCGTGGACACAGGTATTAATTAGAGACCTAAAACAAATTGTTGTAATAACGGAAAGGATCATTGTACCTACGACTCATCAGCCACCAACGTACTGCGAAAACTGGAACGAGTTTTGTGCCGAATTTAAAAAAAAACTGCTTCTTCAAAACTGGAGGAAAACCGAGCGAACATGAGACAAAAATTGAAAGCAAAGTTCAACGAAAGCATTTAGAGGAGGGAAATTACACACGAAACATTGATTTAACGTTCATGATCGATTTAAAATGAATAAACAAATTAATAAATTGACCCCACGGTTGAATAACAGATATTTTCATTCATGTAGATTTCATAACAGTGTACCCGGAGTTTTTGTAAACGAAAACTAAGTTTCAAAAATCCGCCATATGTCAACAAAAAAATTACCGCCTCCACCATAGATGGTAGTTTTTCTTCATGGTGTCTGAACACGGCTACTCACTTCTCCCGGATCCCTTCTTCTTTGCCTTCAATGTCCTCGTATGGCGGAATCCTAAGGCAAAGTTGAGTCAAAAAATAACTACATGAGCTTCCCATGTATGCCAACGAAATAGTATCAAAATATATTCGTAGAAAAACTGGAGGAAAACATGGTTACTTCATTTGCATACCTTAGTTTATTAATGAACTGCGACCAGCTTTCGGAAGATTGGGCACTGTTTTTACAGTAAATTCAGATTCACAATACGCAAGAAATGTATTGCACGCAAATTCACTCCTCCAGGAGCTGAAGGCTACGAAAAACAGTGTTAGCTGAACTAATAATTGAGAGTTTCTTATGCGATTGGTACTTGTTCATTCGTTTCTTACGGGACTAATCAATTGAAGAATTCAATCATCAACACACTGTGATGATTGTAATGCTGGCGCAACGACGTAAACGGAATACATTCGCAATTACACTTCTACCAACACACATGTGTTTTTATTAATGGGTAATTCAATTTTGATTGAAGGTAAACACCATTTGAATTAACTCGCTGACATTGGCTCGCAACACAGACTTACTCCAGTTGCTCACTTGAAAAGACAATCAATACTTTTCAGTGCATTCGCATCCGATGGGAAAATATTCCTCACGAGTGAATTTTAGATGCAAGTTCATCCCGCTTGGGATTAATAACATCATCACAATTGAAATGGTGCAAAAGCCATGCTGTACCTGTATTCTTACACTTGTGATGCCTTTACTCATATGACTGAAACAAACAGCGCTTTGCTTGAGTGGTATAATACGCAAACGTATTCAAAACGTTAGCAAGTTTTTTAATTATCTAAATCTATGGCTTGATGTTTTTAGACGTAGACCTGAACGATAATTTAAACGATCACGATAATTTTTGAAAATAACATTGGAAATCGATGTATTTTCCATTTTTAATAAGCTCGGCCTTGCAGTAGCCGAGTGTACAGAGCGCTTGCGTTCTGTGCTTCCTGCACGGGTTCGAGCCCTGTACGCAGCAGTTGGCGTGAAAAACGCTGACGCGGCAAATCAGAGTCGTTGCCTGCAGTGTGGTCCCTGTCCTCAAGGAATGTCACCTGGGCACTAAACGAGAGGAAAACAAGGCCTCAAAGCTCGGGCGTGAGGGAATTCATTCATCCAGAGGGAATTCATTCATCATTTCATAATTTTCATTTTCCGTGTTCCAAGGGAAGAAAAGCATTCCCTGAGCATTACACAACTACCTCTAAATTTCACAGTTAAAATAGTGTTTTAGAATCGTCTGCATTCTTTTCTTTCTTCAAACATGATCTGCAGTGTTTCTTTCGTAAACCTTAATTTTAGTTCTATCTAATCACCCGACTGTATTGCAGAATAAAAAACATGTGATGATCCCGAATGTGCTTCAGGGAATTTTAACATTTTAGAAATGTACAGTATTTCAGTTTATAGGCTTTTTCAGACTATCTTGAGTGCAGCTACATAGGGAACTGAACACATCAACTGGTGGTGTCTCTCCTAACAAACAATCCAATGCTACGTGAATAGCGTAGGATCTCGGAGTCAGTTTCAAATAAGGACCGTTTATTTGTTCCAACACGCCACCACATCGCCATACTACTTAGTTAATTTCTGCAAATGACCCGTCTTTTCCTCATCAGAAGCGGATGTAGTATTCTTTCACTACCTGTTCACTCATCCTAATGTGTTCAAGTAAATTTTTAAGATCTTGCGAACTTTTCTTCAATCATTTTTTTTATGCTCAGCTATCGGACTACTCACATAAAAGTCGGTGATTGTCTGAAAAGTCGGTGATTGTACATTGTTGTGGAAACATTTCATTTGAGATGCTTCAAGTTTAAGTGATTTGATAATGCAATACATGTCATTTGAAGTGGGTGTAATGAATGTTTGTTATTCAGTAATGAATTATTCATTATTAAGAATATCAATGCAGTAATGGAATATTTATAATGAAATACAAAATTTTCCATCTCATTTAGACTAATTGTTATCTAGGTCAATGTCATTATTTCATAGTATTTTGACAAACAAACGAAATGTAAATGTTGAAAATTTGAAAATTCAAAGACGTACAGACGTATTCAATACTTTTGCGCGTCTTGTATTTACATTATTTGGCTAAGAATTAGAGTGATACACTTTACCTAAAAATTTCTGTTGTGAATATTTGCGTTGTAATTTTTTCATACCCTTCCCACATCAAACAGTTTTCTAGCTTCAAAATGTTTAATAAATACTCATACATGACGCCAGCAACCATGTTACAATTGAGTAATAAAGACCATAGTATTGAGCATCTGTAAGCAGAGAGCGATGAATGACCGCTTCTGTTGTCTGTGAAGGACTTACAATAAAACGCACTCAGAACTCATCACAGTCCAGTAGCAGGTGGTTAGCCCGCATTGCTTTTTGGCAGCGCATTTAATAACCTAATACGCCTCCGGCTGCTAGGCCACGTACTGTTGGAGAACACAAATCAAGACCGAAACTGGGCACCTAATCGAACTAAATGAAATTGCGGGCCATTTACTAATGGCTCCATGCGGCATTGCTGTGGTTGTTCGGCTTCGCGCCTCTCACTTTGCAAAGGCCCGAGCTTGTAAACTAATGCTACCCGCTGTGCTGAAATTACCGCTGGAACCTAGACCACAGGGCTCGTGCGACACAAAGTAAACTTCCTGACGGCGTAGGATATGAGTAATCCATAGGTATATATCTATATTTTCTAAACGGAATCAAACCAAAATGTTTTTGAAGCTTAAATTTGTTCGTTCATCAATTACGCTTCGTTTTGTCTATTACGCTTCGTTTTGTCTATTACACCTTTAGTTTATTGATCCTTGTTTCATCATGATGAAACGAATTTATCACTCATTATTTGAAAATCCAGAAGCCATTCTTCTTGTGCTCTTCCGAATTGCAGCCTTCCAACCTGACCGAGTCTTTAACTGCACGCTGCAAAGTATAAAATGTGCAAACTCGTAGTGATAAAACACAGGCGTTAAACCCTAGTCCATCTGTTAATTAGTTCGAAAAAAATTAAGCCTTAGATATTTGTTCTGAACTGTCGATAATAATTCAGATTTTTCAATCTAAATTGATATTATTAATTAGTATGACATTTAAAACCTTTATAATGCCTTTCCGCACATGCTCCGTCGCAAACGATATCATAAGCCCAAATTTGAACACTAAGCAGATAAAGGAAAATGAAATTTCGAACGTAAGTTTGTTCCTCAATTGTGACGACAGTTTTACATTGGTTCCTGGAAATACGTGCGATCTTACGCTATGAAGACGTCCCATGATAAACAGTAAATAAAAACCGAGTGAAGTCATAGCTTGGTCAATATTTTTCGACTGTTATGCGCATGAAATAAATTTACTTTACTAGTGACTCGCGTTCCAATATCTGAATGCTCCTTGAAGGCATAAAATGATATTTTGATTAATCCGTGAGAGGTAAATTCATTGTTCAGTTACTTAGCCTTCAGTACCAAATAATGCAGATTTGCCCGTTTCCACGAACAAATTAACGAGAGCCAGAAAACTGAATTGGACGATCAATCCTATAAAATTTGCAGGTAATTCATTTGAAAATAACGCACTAGAGCTAGAGCATTCATAATAACGCACCAAACCATGAATGGAGTAGAATTCCAGCAACAAATGACTCACTACTACCATGAAGGATTGAATCCTTTCGTCTGCAGACAGGTGCAAAAAAAAGAAGCTTCAACTGAACGTGTCGTAACTTTCTCTCACGCGCGTTTCCAGTAAAGCGAACGAAAACAAGACAATTGCCGAACATTTGGATAATAGACTTCTTGGCGCAATCTCATTAGCGCGATAAAACGTAGCCTCTCCCTAGCTAATAAGTTCCAAGAAGCAAAAACTTCTGACTTCTAATTCGTTTGAAAATTATGCCAGCTTTTTGTTCTATTCCCAAGTTGTAGTTTGCCTGTTGCTGTCTGCTCCTGACAGCTGCGCTAAGAAAGAAGATTTGAAGCAAAAAGAAGTCAACGAAGCAGCCCTTTGATCAGTTACGCTTGTTGAACTGAATTAGGGAGGATGCGCACAGCACCCAGGAGTGTCTCCACTGGACCTGAAGTTGCCATGGTAATGGAGCTCAAGACGGTATCGAACCCAGATAAAAACAAGCTCTGGAATTAACGCGTCATGAAGAACACCAGCTGCAACTAGCAGAATCCCAATGAAGCTTGTGTTTGTGAGCCTCGGATTCAACTTTTTTTGCCCATGATGCAACCTAGTGCAAAATCCCCGTATTAGTGAAGAGAGACAGATAGTGAACCATTAAAAATAATTTTTGACGTATCGATTGTCAAGAATCAATTGATATTCACTTCCCTAATATTAGGGAAATATTCAATTCCCTAACTGTAAAATGTGTTTATTATTCTTGTAATGATCGCGAGTTTGTGATGAGCCGTTTTTTTAATTTCAAGTGTTTACGGTTGCAATTTCAAGTATGGCTTCCGCTATTTACTGAGAATGAAACTGCTACCAAAAATATCTTGCAAGGTTTAATATTTCGTTCATTTAAACGTTATCAGTCAAGAATATCAAGTTCCCAGATACAATGCAAATGAGACGCTTGAAAGTTTGTGGGCAGTATTCTCCTCTCGCAGAAATTTTTAAGATTTACTCAGTTGTATTACGCAATCAAAGTTAAATTAAGTAGAATAGAAATTACGCATGATGAGCACTCCTTTCACAGAGTATTGTCATTGATGAAATAACTCACCAAAAATGATTTCGAAAAACTTTTCGAATGAGGTTGATAAATTTGCCGCAAAATTTGCTACTCAATCTAAGTCAATTTTCAGAAATTATGTTTAAACAATTTTAAGCTCATAATGTAGTTGATTCACAAAATACTGAAAGTCTGAAGGAACGGCACAGTCAGAGAATAATTTCCATGATGTAGAGTAACTAGGATTGTCACATTAGCATGTTTTCAATCAAACTCAGAAAATTGTAGCATTTCGCCCTAATTGAGCTAATTCAGCAATAAAGGAGGAACACTTCTTTTACGCCTGTTAAAACATGATAGTGGCTGTCGGGACGTTTTTCATTGAATAAAGTTGATCAACTCAAACACGGATATTTACTCCTTCCATGCCTCACTCTTCCATGCCCAACGTTTTGAAAGAGGAGTCTGGATGCTTTGGACCAAATCATGTACAGGCTTCGAACCCTCAGGAGTCCAATCCCGATGTTCCCAAACAAATGTAGACCGTTTTTTTCCGATTTGCTTGACATTAATGATTTTCTGACCAATTTACAGTCGCCTAAATATTTTTTATAGATCTCTCGATGCACAGTCGTTCGAGAAATCATGTTTATACCCTCTCAAAACTTGCTAGTTATGATTGGTGTCGTTGAATGCCGATTTTTCGTCACCAATCTTCACTAAGAACGTTCGCTTCTTTCATTCGGAGTGTCAGCCCTTCAACAATTTACACTAGATGAACTATGTCTGCCATCTTCAATTCCATAGCGCCATTGTTCTTTGCATCTCTTTGATATTTATACCCGTTATTGTTCAGATGTCCTAGGTTTATTTTTTTCTATGATGCAACTCAATAATGCTTCCTTTATCATAATGCTGACAGATCTTTTCCACGGTTCTTCATTCTTCTGATTTAAATGCGGATTTAGCATTCTATTTGCATTAAATCTTTTTCATTTGATAAACGTATTTAGAACGTTGCTATATACAGTTTTAGTGAAAGAAATTGACTGTGAAATAAAATGATACAAAATGTACAAAGTAAGTGAATATGGAGTGCGCTACTTTTTTTTGCAATTTAGTGTACTTCGCATGGGTAATTTTGAAACTTCTTGGGAGGAGAATTCCAATCAAATTCACGATTCTCGGAGCCCATGGTCTTGAACGAATAAAAAACCGTCGAAATAACAAACATTTTTTTGTCTTCTATATATTTAGTATTTGCCTCAAATTTATCTTGATTTTTTGTATTTGGTATTTACAGGGTTTATGTGCATTCATGAAGGACACTTCCATCTTATTCTCTTCATTCAAACAGTACTTTCTTTTCACCTTTTTTTCGAATAAACCTTTTAGACAGTGTGTTCAGCACGGAAAATTATGACCACGCCATCCTGTAGAAAATTATGACCTTTGTAGATGAAAGGCTCTCTGAAGCCGTTGTGGGATGAAACTCTAAGGAGCGCTCAAAAGTTCCCTGAGAAGCAAACTCGGATATTTTTCTTTAAAGAATTAACAAAAAACTTGCATAATGTGGCTCTCGCATAGCTGAACAAAATATACTGACAATATTTCAGGATGCCACATTATATATTGGCCGAATTTACTTACTGAAAGCAAAACTCAGAGCCTCATGGGGAATTCTAATCCTCCTTGAACACACCACAGAAGCAGTGTCTGATGAAACATAGAATAACGGGCGTGGCGCACCATTATTTTTCCTCAACAAAAACGCAGCTTGTGTCAAGGGCCTTGAGACGTAATAACAACGTTTGATTTCCAAGATGTTGCTCTCAATTTGTTAACAAAGACACAAAAGACCATCCATGGACCTAGTTTGAAACTTGATCAGTCGTCAGACTTTAGCTGCTCAAATTAAAATTCGAAAAGGATCTGAAGTTTCTACGCACGTTTAACCGGACTATGGGTCCTGCAATATTATGAAGATGATTTATTACATTTCTTTTACATTTCTTCATCCATGATTCCTATACACATTTCGAAAGATCAACAAATTCAGAAAGCATTATGATTGATTAACGAAAATCACTCTGTTTATCAAATGCTCAATATTCTTAAGAATTGCTGACGATTTTGAAAGTTGAACTGGAAAGTTAATTTTAGTCAGTTTGCAACAACTGAACGTGATCTACGTAATATGAAGATATGAACAAAAATAAGCCCACACGAGTGTCTAAAATACACAATAATATGAGATAAGGAAAATCTGTTTGAGAAGTTTGTTTAAAGACATGTGTTAAAAGTCGCTTAGCCAAATTTTGAAAAGAGGTGGTAAACACAGATGCCTGCTAATTTCCTAGTAGATAGCTGCAAAAGTGTGAAATGTTCAAACATTTTATTTGACTTAAAGTTAATTGACACAGCGTGTTCATCATTAAAAGTGTTGCACAAGAATAATATTAATGTCGATGGTCAATAATTCTACCACACATAGCCAAATCAGCGACGAGACTTTCACTGCATTTTCTCATGAGGAGCAGAATATCTGAATTTAACCATGGATTCACTTGACACCAGCAGAAAAATAGTAAACACAAATAAATACAAAAAATCACCCTTTGATTCAGCAAATCTACGCATCTACTTAAAAAAAATTAGAGCCTTCTCTGGTGTTAGGTTTCGATAAATCAAGACAAGAATGAATGCACTCATTCTTTTGCGTCAGACAGCCAAATGAGTGTTGGAAGGCATGGACAAAATATCTGCACGTCTATTCAGTCATCATTGACGGCGATGGTGGACGTTTCTTTGCTTAAGCGCAAAATCCCCAACCTTGGGGCCCAAAACAGATCGCCTTCAATCTTGTTAAACATCTCTAAAAATAAGACCCGAGGAAAGCAACGACACTTCTCAGCATATACAAACAAGTAGTTTCTGGCATGGGTAGTTTTTGCAGTTTTAGACAAACTTTGGGGGCTCAAATTTAAATCTGGATTCATGTTTGTTTCTTTCACATCAGACTTTTAAGCTGTCACACCATTTTCTTATTCTTTATATTTCAGCTTATTCATAGCAAAATACTGTACAAATTTTCTACAAAGATAGAAACCAAAGTATTCCTGTTGATAGTTACGAACTACATAACTGTGCTCTTCTTTGCAGATCGTGATTATTCATGATAAGATGAACTCAGCTGTGCATGCACCACAATGAAGAAAATTTTGCAATGACCGATGAATGTCTTGCCACAGCAGCAGAAACTACGTTTTGAACGATCAAAGGAGTAACAAAACTACGTCAGTCAAGGCAATGAATCTTAAAGTAGAATACAAGCTGGGCTCATCACATATACAGTGGCGCCAGAAAGTAACTCCGCACTGCCTCATTTTTTATTATATTTTAAATTTTAGCAAATGTATCTAATTACTTGAAGCAAACTTTACACCATAAAATTCTACGCCTTTTAATCTATAGATGTGCATTCTCAAATTTATTTTTCTGCAACCAAGTAACTGTGTAGGCGTCATTTTATATGAATTGTAAAAAGTCTGCTGGACAAAAAAAAACTCCGCATGTTAGGATTTCGATGTAAATATGCTACAATGTCCGCTTTTAAGCTGCGATCGGGCATTTGCAATTGTTATCAGTGCTAATGAAGATAAAGTGCTAAAATCTTTAATAAATTTTAGTCATGCCTCGTCTTTCCGTTGATAGAATCAAGGAGATAATTAAACTACACGACGATGGAATATCCAACCGTGAAATTGGTCGTCGATTGAATTGTGACGAAAAAACCGTCTGGCTAACATTGCA
>JACJUY010001361.1:3463-17679 GCA_014220935.1 Platorchestia sp. MABIK | reverse complement strand
TAAAGCTATAAGAGCGTCCCTCATTACCGGCGAGCCCTCGAATTAAAGTGTCATTTCACTGCAAACGAATGACCTCCAAATCGAAAAATGCAAACGAATATCACGGCCTCGGTATTGCTGGAAACCTCTGGCAGGAAATTAGATTTGCGAGGTACACAAGCATTCAAAGGCCAAGATTCAAATTAACTTCTTAGGAAACTGCAGGAAGTGCAGCCACGTTTTGGTTTTAAACGAAAATTGTTACTGACTACAGTAACTCATACAACGTGTGAAATCATCAAACTCTTGCCCTCCACCATGATTTAGACCGTGGAAACAAACACTAACTGCTGAAGCTGGTGTTTTTTTACTTAGATATCAGTGTTGATCGTCATTATTGATATTCCTCTGTTCGGCTGTACATACCATTGTTGGAGCAAATAATTTTCTGAATGACGACGAATACTTCGGTCTGGCCTTCAGCCTTCTTACCCTTCTGGGAGCTGTGCATTTATGGGCGAGGGCCTGGAATGAGCCGCAGTTTCAAATGCGATTTATTCATAGAATGCCTCAGGCACACGTCGCATCCTAGATTATATATAGACTGCAAGCAAATGCAAAAAAAAAACATTTTAATGTCGTTATGAACATTGAGTTTCGAATGAAACCTTTTAACAGTTGGCGGTGGGGATGGAAGGATTTTAATTTCATCTCTCCGTCGACTTCGCATTTAGCCGCAACATTTCGTACAATTTCAAGAGTCCTGAACAAATTCTCGAATTCATTGTTTAGGCGTCAATAAAATTAAATTAGAGGTGTCGCGGCTCAATGGTTGAATTCACAACTATTCATTATCTCAAATGGTAAGATTGTGCCATGACGTTGTTGAAGGAAAAAATCAATCAACAGTTATTTGCATGGTTTCTAGGAACTATTGGGTTGGAACTTTCATCAATATTTCAACAGAAATCTGACTCCGAAACAAGTAAAAAATTCAGTTTGTTGTAACGAATCGTACAGTCATTGAAATTAATTGAGCTAGTTAGGAATTCAAGAAAAATGCCCAAAAACGAAAAAAATCCATAAATATTGAAATGTCTTTTGGAGGGTGTGAGTGCATCAGTAATATTTTGCAGCAACGAGCGTGCCAGTGAATGTTATGTTCGGGCAATAACATTTGGAATATCAAAATAGGAAGCTTTGAACACGCCTGCATTGATTTTTTCGTTTACAGGTCAGACATCCACATCATAAATCCTTAGCAGGCAGATTTTGTCTAATCTAAGCTTTGTCTAAGTTTTGTCTAATCTAAGCTTTGTCTAAGTTTCGTCTAATCTAAGCTTCCAAACAGTGTTTTCTGAGTGAGTCTGAAAGGTGACGAATAAACCTACTGCGTGTTCATGTTACATCGTACAGCTCTGTAGTGTGCAGTAACAAATCTGCTTGAGCAGCAGCAGATCTCGGTACATTGCTCATATTTTCAAACGGAAAATTCTAAATCCTGATATGATGACTAGTGCTAGTTCAAAAATTATGTGGAACGCTTCTCAGAAGCAAGCTTTGCCCATTATTACAAAGGAAAATTGTCTTCCTTGCAGAGAGGAAGCATTCATGATAAAAACGTGTCATTCGCTGTTCTCTTTTGATGACGAAATGAACTACTTGTAGCATTTCCAGGGGAAATAGAGCACAAGAATTATATCTTGAATGTCTTATGCCCTATATTGTACTTCTTTACAGTTTTCGTTATTAGTATTTTACGTTGAACGTAGCAACGGAAGAATACGTCCGCTCCTAATTTAGTACATAGAAGTAGAAAAATTTCATGATCGCTTTTTGGAGAAACTGTTTAGGTCCAAATGCTTTGCTCGTAGTAGCATCTTCAACTCTCCTTGTTGAGCAACTAGATCTCGGTGGTAAATTTCAACTGTCTGTAAATAGAATAATAATCGCTGTAAACAGTACAGTTCAATTTAACCTTCTATTGGAAGACTTTTCTATAATATGAATGGAATGCTGGAGTTCACTAAAAAGTGGGTAGAATTTAAATTTGGCACCAAATTGAAGTATTGCTGATGCTTAATGGGCATTTTTCAAGAGGAACTCAATGAATAATATTGAGCAATCCTGAGGGAATACGCTTGCAAAACGGGGTCATAGAAAACTTGAGCTAACAGCAAAAACAGGTGGTCTGCATCTAAATACATCTACTCGACATTGTGTAATACGGTTAGACGGTTAATGTCCCAGTGTATTGTGCCCCTGGTACGAAGCTAACTCCTGAAACTGATTCTTTCCTAAACTTAAATTAACCCTTCTGAGTATCCCGTACCTGTATAAACTTGCAGTACACCTTAATAAATATGACATCCAGTTGTTGCGGTCTCGCCCGACTCCAAGCATGGTGTTTTAACGTGAGCTACCTGTGGCTCTGAGTCCCTGAGGAAATTAGAGGCGATACTACATGGCTGGCAAAATGCAGCCCATTCCACGCTCCCAAATCCAATAAGGTGGCCTCCCTTCATTGTCGGGCTCCCACTACTTCAGCGATATGAACTGCAGGAAGAACATATTTTATTGGTGTACCAAAGTGGCAGCGGCGATGACTGGAGAAGCGTTTCATATGCATGATGCCTTCATCGGCGCTTTCGCTGCACGTGTGCTCCCATCAACAGTGTTTGTTACATTATATCAGTGCAGAGTCACATGCGGGCCTCATCTGGTTTCAAACCCTATAAACATGCCATAGGAGTTAAAATAAATATGTGCGAGTTGGTAAATGAAAATGCAAAGTACTACACGAGAATATAGGAGATGAAAATATTTTAGATATGCTAAAGAGAAATGCAGCGGAAGAAGTTTATTAACCACTATCTCTTTTCGTGCAAATGAGAAGTAGTTTGAACTTATTCTATGAATATAGAAGCTGCAAATATTCAGTGTAGCAAATTGGCGGAAGAATGATTGCCTACTCCCTTGCACAATTTAAAGGAAGAGATCAGCAGAATTAAAAAGAGCAGCAGGACTCAGTTTCTGTTTCGTTATGTTTCTCACATTTTCCACGACCAAGAAAACTCAGCACAGCCCTACGGAGTAGCATTTATTTATAGAGACTGTACTGTTTTTCGTTATTACATGTTCAAGAAAACTGGTGATGTCAATTCTTGGTCTGAAAAGAAGACATCACACTCCTTTGAAACCGCGAAAACAGTCTAGTAGATATAATATCTTCTCGGATACCAGCAAACTCTTAATGTTTCCTGCACAATTGTTTACTTTGCTACTCTTGTTGAAGTCTAGTTCAATCAAAGCGTCCATCGCTAAAAAATTATGTAAGAAAAATTTTTCGACAGACGATTACACCCATTTAAATTTTATTATGAGTACGTTAACGCATAAGAAAGGGAACAGAAAAATTATCTTCTCACTGTTCTCTCTACCTAGTTACACTGCAGCGAAAAGAAATTTCTAATTACTGGAACGAACTGTGTTAAAATCTTCATCTTGGTTTTTATTTCTATCACTTGGATTAAATTTCCAATGAATTTTATAGTATTTCTATAACGTATCATCAAATTCCATTTAATCATTCCACACTCGTCACACTAAGTTCCTCGGCTGCTCTATTCAGCGCAATTTTAGACGTGTCGACTTGGAACTTAAGCTCATGTTGAAGAAAGTCCTAAATCGAAGCCATTATCTACGTCACGTATTAAACCATCGGACGATTCATAGATAGCTTGGTAGCTCGGGTGTTTGCATTCGTAGTTTTGAGACAAGTGAAGGGAAAAATATGATCTAGTAAAAATTCATTGCATTATAATTAAACGTTTTGAGTATTTACCCATTTTATGTCACCATCTACGTCTGAAACAGATTACTCATTACTTACGCTGACTTCTCAGTGCCTTTAGAATTATTTACCTGCTCGTTCTTGTCCTTTCATTTGTTTCAAAATTCCACAAGGGAGGTCAGTGCTTTAAGATTTGTTATTTCTTTTCTAGAATTCTAGCTCGTACTTATAATTATTTTTGTTTCTACTGCTGAGCTTCAATCGCAGGCAATTCACTTCAGACACACGTTTTGGCTTAGAGATATGTTGATGTGTAAAGTGCTCCCATTTAATACAATGATAGTTCAATGGCTCATTCCTGGCTCCTTATGGGATTTAATTTACAGTGTGTTCCTTCAGGACATTTTCTAGCGGAGATTTTAACAATTATGTGATGAGAATGGAAGTATTGGATTAGCAGCTTTAATTCCGTCTCGCTGAAATCGTTAACGAAGCACTATATCAGATATCACTGCCCCTGGAACTATTAGTTCCGAGGTATTCTTTACTATATAGACACAGTAAAGCGAGCCAGCGGCGGCCCGCCTGAGAACAACGAATGTCTTTAGGCCGAGTTGGGGCTTATTGCGTTGCTCAGCGATTTCCACGTCCTGATTGGTTGCTGCAGCTTTTTACGGCGAGTTTAACTTTTGCTCGGCGAAGGAAATTTGTTTCGTTTCAGGAGTGGTTGTCGCGTAAAACTTATAGCTGTTGAGACAGCGTCTGTACACCGCTGCCGAAGAGAAAAAAAGCACACTCTCAAGGATTAAAACTCAAGTTACCTACGTTTTATTTCCTTAGGAGAGTAATTATAAACACTAATGTAAAACATTTTGTTTGAAGGATTATTATGAAACTGAATTTGGATCGCACATCATTGTGTTTATCCTGGAAAAATAATAGGAACAAGCACATCACATTGAGAATATATATATAGTAGAACAACGTAACACACACGTGTTGTTGCTCACCGAATAGAAAGGGAATAGAAATGACATATTTACTCAAATTTCCATAGATAAGAACTTCGATTTTCGAATTCCAAACTTCGATATGTTGTGCGCCAAATCTTGTACCTGGAAACAACCACAATAGCGATAGTATTCAAACTAGATGAAACTTTATTTTTTTTTAATTGCCATGAGACTTCCACCAGAGTTAGATCCCTCAAAAATCACCAATTAACACATTTGTTTGACGAATATGAGCTTCACCAACAGCAGACAGTGGCCCATATAGTTATTAACTATAACGAATCTCCTGTACCGGACTGATATTTCGTTCGCTCCAAATAAATGTCATTCGTTTTCACCACTCTCTAGACAACACAGACACTTCTGATGTATTATAGACAATAAGTGAGATTTTCGCTCATTTCTTCAGGATGGCCACCTCAAGTGAGAACAAATAGGGTAGGACTAAAATAGCCTTACTCCGAAAAATGGACCAAATCCTGCCATCAGGGGGATTCTCGAGGTCGATGTCTCTCGCTCTCCTATAAGATTGAGACTCTGAGATTGTCTGCCCTCCTCGGGTTACTTTTATGTTGTGATCTATAAATTAGTTTCCTAAAATCGTAATCATTTCAGGTGTTTCGTAGAGAACATTGTGTAACTGAGAGAATAGAATTAATTTGCTATATTCCAGCAACATCTATGTATTTCGGAGGCATTCTCACAGTCGCACGTAGGTGATAATGGATGGGATGAGTGCAAGTTTTTCTCAAAAAAATAGATTTTTCCATTCAAGTATATGAATGACAAACGCAATATTAATTTGCAGGGCTGATATAGTTCGCCTAAATTTGTCAAAAGCAAAAATAAATGGACAACTAAAACGTTGAAGAAATACGGTAAGAAGCCCGGTTTTCTTCCCTCGCTACCTCAATGCTCCGTAGCATACACGTGTCGCACTTGTTTTTTTTCAATTAGAATCCTATTTCTACTCATCAGCCATAGCAATTCTATATGATTATGCTCATTAACGATAGTTTTTTTCGGAAACAATACCATGTACTAAACTTTCACGTGTTCAAATCAAAACAGAAGTTTAAAAACACCTATCACGATCATTTTTAGAGTAGTTTGGGGAAAGGAAGGAATATTATCAGAGCATGAGTATTTTCGGAAAAGGTGGAATGAAAGCGTATACATATTAGCGCCGAAAGGCAAAACGATGTCCCTCTAAGAACAAGGGCGGATAACATGGGGATGAAACACTGGAGGGAGTGCGCGATTGATGCAGCAGCAGCACCAGCCCAGGTGATAGAAAACACCATTTTATGCAAAGGGTATTCCGAAAATCATGAAGAGCGGGCGAAGAACTTTCGCACAAAGAAATGATTTGACTGCAAAACAAATCAAATGAAGCGCAGTGAACACATACAGAGGATATGTTCAATTGGGTGAGTTTTGTTACAGAAACTTGATTTACAGTAAAGATATTTTGAACTCTATTGTATGAACGACACAAATAAGAAATATAAATCAAATCCAAAAGAGCAATAACCCGTGCGATATATACATACAGGCACCTGCACAATTACGTTCTTTTGACACGTGACTGTTACTTCGCATTGATGGGAAGAATAACCCAACGCTGCATAAAAATTTTGAACTTCTATGAATTGCGATAGAACAAGAAGGAACAAATATGGACCTCCTGATAGTCGGTTGCGCTAATTCGAATCATTATGAAACTAAGAATATATCATAAAGGATGTTTCATGAAATGAAACGAAATCTTTTTAATTAGGTATATCACCAGCCAAATCCGAGCTTTTAAAAAGAAGCGTTGTGAACGCTATTGACCGAAAAATAACCCCAAATCAACTTATCCTTATTTTCATGATTTGTGTCTCTTCAAAGCGAGAAAGACACAGCGGGCATTTCCCATAATTAGTTTGTTCACGTGTAAAAATTACGCAGGGAAAATCACTAAATCATTCAAATCTCCAATTATTCCGAATATTGAAACTCAAATCACACTTTTTCCAAGCTCCTGTGAATGCGTCAGATATCAACTAGCGGAATATTTTATTTTCACAAAGTTTACTCGCAGTAATACTCAGCTCATTGAATTTCTCACAATCTGGCAGCTATTAATAAATCAATTTTTTCAGCCATTATCTCCATATAATTTAAAGGTAAATAAGTTACTTCCATTTCTGAAATTCGTATTCGTAACGTTCCGCTAAAATTCCCTCTAACCCATATTGGCAGTTTGCTATGTGGAACGAAGTTAATATTTAATTATTTAATTGTACAAATTATTGGTATAATATACCAAATGATTCATGCCGTTTAAATTTACCGTTTTCATTCATCACGCTCAGGTTCCAAATCTGCACTGAAACTCGGTGTTTTGTCCACTGAAAAATCTGGATCCGCTTCTAAAGTTTCAATTTTTTTTAAAAAAACATTTCCTGGTGTTTCATAAGTAGAACAACATTTTTAGTTTTCCAACTAATCCAAATTTCACATTTAAAATAGCTGTCAATATTTTGTATTCCATTCGGTTTCGTGCTTTCGATTTGAAGTTGCTCATCGAGCTAAACACACGCTCAACATATGAATATGAAAATGAATCGTTATCCGCATTATTTGTCCAGCTAATCAGATGATTTTCATTGCACCGAATTTCAATTGAACAAATAAGCTCTTCAGTTAATCCCATCAATTCAATCAATCTGGTAATTGGTTCCTTATTTGGATGCAATACGTTTTCTACTGACGACAGTAAAATGCTCTTGAGGATTTTAAATTTCTGGCAACCTTTGCTTAAAGTACTTGTAGAAACATATGAGAAATTTGTCAATCTCTCCCTTACGTCATGCTTTTCCCCCTTGCATGTTTTCTTTTGCTCTCTCAGTTCTTGAATTTTACATTCAATTCTGTACCCTAAAAAAGGCCTAAGATCTAAGTATTCTGTGTTATCAGTAAGTGGATCGAATCTTGCTTTCGAAACTATCAACTTGCGCGTTATTGATTGCAATAGAAAACATAAATCGTCCAACAGTTTAAGAATGTTAGGTTTTTTGACTGAAAAGGTTAATTCACTCTCTGAATTTCTTTCAAGATTGGTTGAAGAAAGATAAGAAGGACTAAATTCCTTTCATCATTGTACATATTGTATAACACTTCTGAAATGTTGCATTTCTCCTTTGCTATTGTTATTTGGAAATGAAACTTTACCTCAATCCATTCTACTGAAATTTTACGAACTGCACATTCGATCGAGTGCTATACCATGTCTGACAGTTTGCTGTTATTTCAATAGAAGAATTGCTATCATTAATTGTCTCGTACAGTTTTTGTACGATATTTGTCGTAACGATACAGAAAAACACTGGTATGTTCCAGACAAAAGAAATTGCAAACTATGGGGCAGACATTCAGAAGCTGCACGAGATACAGCTAGGTACATTGAATGACACATACATCTAAAAATTATTAGAGAAGGAACTTCTTTTTTAAGCTTTTGATATACTCCATTGCTCACACCAACAATGACACCGGTATTCTCAGTACCCAATGCTACAAACCTGCGAATATCCAGCATTTTACTTTCCAACTCACATTTCAGACCTTCCACTTTTGAATAGGTAACACATGATTCCAATTTAACAAGATTTAGACAAGTCGAAACAACTTTGTTAAGTTCACTCCTGATTAATATGATGAATAGTTATGAATAGTAATGTCAGTTGACTCGTCTAGAAGAAAACTGTATTTGCCCTCGCCAACGTCAGCCACCAGATCATTTTGAAAATGAGGACTTGGGACATTTTTAACAATCTCCGAGCATTTTGTTTTGTTCATTTCCAATTAGGACGTTTTCTTACTGTCATCGATTGTTGTCTTCGACATATTTCAGATGATCACAACAATGGAGGAATGACAAGCTAAATACAATGCAAAATTGGCTTCCAGTAAAGTGGTTTCGTTACATTTCTGGATAGTAAACTGGGTTACATCTGCCGTCGGAGCACCACTGTTATTAACATGTTTCATAGTTTGACTCGGTTTAACAAAGCCACCAAACATGGCAGTTACATTCAATTTGCTCAAGCATGAGTGCACTTTTGACGAGCCACCATCACTTCTAAATTTCTGCTTGTACTGGTTGACTTTCGGCATAATTGAAGAGGGTTGTTGTTCTATTATTTAGAGATTTCGGCACCAGTCATTGTAGCGAGCGGGCAGCGCAACGCATCAACACCCGCGAGGCCACGGCATGCACGAACGGATGTTCAACATTAAACGAGTACTTTTAGAGAAATAATTTGTATCGAACGAGCGCGCTGCCAAACTGGACGTTATCCCAGACAATGCTGAATGTGAAGGAAAGTTTTACACCGTTTATCACGCAAATTAATTTTAAACATCAATAAAACTTTATTATGAATATCGTTGCAAAAAACGCTTAAAACTATTAAAATACGGTAAATTTACCGGTATCCGCTAGACGCTCGTTTTATACTGCTATTTGCATCATTAAACCGCAAGATCTACCCGGAAACCCGCTAAATTTGCAACATTGAATACAGTACACTCGGAACGTACCTTCTCTTTCTTTCAATCAACTTCTCTGAAACTCTTCTCGTCCTGCGATTCTGAGTCCTTGTCATCACGGAGTAAGATCAAAAAGCTCATGGTGGGCTTCTCAGTAACTAATCATGAACTGCAGACCTGGCTTGAGCGTAGACGTGTCAGGTCATATACTGCATGAGGCTGTATCTTTTTCTTGCTAGAGGAGACGTCAATATATCGTACAAGTAATTTCATGCTCTCATAGGTAAGGTGGGGTTCATATCAATTCCCATCTTCATTTGTGCCTCGTTACTTTGTCATATCAGTCTCTTTGGAGATGGATTCTGTTAATATCACAGGGGTAGGAATAAGTTTAAATACTTTTCATAACGTGTGAGGTAAGTAATTCCATTCTTGATCTTAATGAGAAAAGTATTCTCAAACATGCTCTCCAAAACAAGTTTAACCAAAACCTTTTTCGATTGGTCTGTAGTTTACCCTACCAAATTTTCTGTCACTGATAAAATTTCCAGCAATAATCATTCCCTGCCATAGGTTTGAAGATTTATAAGTTTTTTCCATAAAAAACGGCCATTTATCGTTAGCGCTATTTATTCGCGCAAGTTAGCTTTTCGTTCCGCAGTAACTTTCAACAAAGTTTAATCATTTATAATGCCAATCACCTTAGAAACTGTCCGAACAGCGCCTAAGTTTTGAAAGCCGCCTAAAATCGGAGTTGACCCAGCTAGTATATTCCGGCATTTCCTCTCGAAAACCTAATTCTTAGGAGCCAACCTTAGAGCTGGGCGCCGGAACTAGCATAAAAACACGTCTTTCAGAATTGCTGCTCGTAAACATAACAAAACTTTGGCTTACAGGCCCCAATTTGTGTTTTTCATACCATGGAATGTTAAAGGTGTTCTAAAAGAGCTGTACAGATTCATCTTGCAAGGAAAGACGAAATATTTAGGACCAAAAATCAACCTCGTGTAGAACTGATAAGTTAAAGAGCTGCTAATTATGATTAGGTTCATGCAGACCCCGACTAGTCACTCAGTTTGCCCCATTAGTTACTAAAAGAAATAAATAAGTTTTCGAGTATGGTTACAAACAAATGCTCCAACTTGAAGGCTTCGAAATCGAAACTGAACAAACTTAATGAGAGGATTTACAGTCAGAATTTATTGTCTGGTTGGGAATGTTAAAGTGCGGCTGAAAATTTATTTCATGGAAATTTATTGAAATTTTGGGAGAGTTGAAAACTGATATCTTCACTTTTGGAGCCTCTTTGGTCTTCAATGTAATATTTTTTGCAGTGTTACAAATGAGGATTTAGAAAGTAAGATATTTTGCAATGCAAAATCCATCCAGAGGTATAAAAATATCTGAAACACACGTGGACGTTCACTATAAATTACTTGCATTTAAGGGGAATACGTAGAAATAGAAATTTCATGTTCTCGTACTGAAGAGATTCCATGTATTGCCGAAAAAATATGCATTGACAGACGCTACATAAATACCTACGCTCAAAACCACATTTCAATACATACTCTCAAAACCAATATTCAGACGCATATATTCCAATTGATAAGGCCACACTTTGCAGCACAATATGAACGGGAGCAGCTAAAGGATCAAGATGTATCCGCTATTGCCCATGCAGCCGAATTAGACTTTCTTTCATCTCAAATGGCAAAAAATTTCTGCTCTAGAAAAAGTTTACATATTCTGTTATCAATATTTCCTGCGAATGGAACGCGAGAGCTAAATGTACTTCCAGCAAAGGGAAAAAACATATGAAATGCACAGTCAACATCCCCATCAAGTTAGGCAGCGTTGAAATGACAGCTACAAAACTCCCTTGAAGAGTCAAAGCGACACAGCTGGCGAAATGGAAACATCAACACTTCCAAAGCAAGTCGGTTGCAAAACTTTGAATAGAATAGAAACGCTTTTTCTATCTCCTCTCATACAGCACTGCTTTTGAAATACTAGAAAATGATGCAGTACTTCTCTCAAAGAAAGGATTTCCCTATATCAGTGAAAATCTGAGAAAGAAAGGCATAAATTCCCATATGCGTAGACGCATGTATTTTAGGTAATACAGATTACAAATTAAAGCATGGAAAATAACAATTTCTATCAATATGACTTTTAATGTTTCTAAAAAACGACGACACGAGTCCAATGTTTGGTTGTGCGTGTTCCCGAAATACTGTAACTAAATGCACTTGAATTGTGCCATCAAGCGATTGTACATAACATTATTATTATTATTGTTATTATTATTATTATATAAGAAAATTTTAGCCTCCCTTAACCACGACGAAGATGTTCTAAGAGAGGAAGGAGGAAGGCACCATTTAATATGGAGTTGAGGGAACGCGGAATCGATGCACAAGGTGCACAGAAACAGTGAGCAAAGAAAGAAGTTCATGAAACAAGAAAACGTTGAAGAAGAAAGTAGTAGGAGCTAAAAAACAGGACAGCAGTGAACCGAAAAAAGATGGTCCGTTACTGAACAAAAACCTATTTTATTTCAACAAAAAGGAAGCCTACCTAACCCTAAGCTCGGGCCTCACATAGTCCCCCTGGGAGTGCTAATTCCCATAGACACAAGAGTTGTATCCCCCTGAGGGGATTGTACATAACAAAATGAACGGATATCATCAATTGAATTTTATAGCCATAGCGACTGACATTGTCAATATCCCACGCATGTTGTTATGAAAAAAGGAGGCATAACTTCTTGTTGGGATATACATTGTATACCCATTACTAAAAATAGTCATTTCACCAGTAAGTTACGAACCCGGTTCCTGATGTTAATTAGATTTACAGCTCCCGTAAGATCAATTTAATTGATAAAACTATTTAATTGCACATCGGAAAAAACTATTGTTCGCTACTTGATTTAGAAACGGGCAACAGATTTACTCTAACTGGAAACTGGAAAGAGGCTTTCACGAAGTGTTGGGTGTAAAGACAGAAGATATTAATTCCAAATTGAAGCAAAAGTAACTCATAGTGTAGACAAGACTCATCATCAGTTATGTTATCACCAGAGAAAGTGAACGTCAGAGCAGAGGCTAACGTTCTCTATAACATACACGATACACAGACCGAAACAGGATAACTGCGCTTAATGTTCTAGCAAAAATACTTTTAAACTTTTCACAAGCATATTTATGATAGACCAACTGCATGCGCTATTGTTCAACCGTGGTTGAACAAGATGGTTTCACCTACATAGACAACGAAGACACTAAGAGTTTTAATTCAGCACACTTCGACCCTTCGCTATTGGAAAACCGAATAGTCATTTTTCATTGTCAAACCTTCAGCGTTCAAATAGCACCAAAAACAAGTCCACGAAAAGAAGAAGTAACGTAGCTCATCGGTTTTGTCCCATAGAGTCCAGATATGTGGATACTGTGAGGGAACAAATTTTACGAAAAAGTTGTCGGTGCTTCTATGGCGTGAGGTCTACCACATCAAAGCATGCGATCTATTACTAGCTAATACTATAGCGTGACGTTGGGTTAGGTAACTAACGTATACTACTTAATTTCATACGTATGATTTAGCGATGAAGACTTAATTTGTACATCTCAAACTGCACCTGGGCAGGTAAGTATGGCGGTAGACCTCACGCTATGGTAGCACCAAGTTGTCAATACCCTGAACAATATTTTGAATTGACCCAAATGTGCGTCATTCTGTGTTTTTGCAGACCCTTCCTCACTTTGAGCCCAAAAAATTTGTGCCCATTTACGATGGTTGTCTGAGTGACATAATGAATGTCTTTAAAAATAGAAAATGTTTCCAAATTATCTTTTTTGAATTTTAGCACAATCATAACTGATGACTAGATAAATGAAATTCAAAGGCCTTCTTTAGGATAAGCGATAACAAATTACGACGAATTATGTTTCATTAACTCATGATGACTTCATTGTAAACTAAAGATGAATTGGCTATCCTAAGCATGGATTGATTTCATGCATTCTACTGAGAATCATAAATCTTACAATTAATTATTGATACTAAAATTGTTCGTGAAAAAGTTGAGCATTTTAAACTAATTGGATTACAATGAAGTGGAAATTCACTCCCACTTAGCTTTGATGATGTCGTCAAGTCTATAGGGGTAAACTTTCAAAAATCGACAAGACCCGGCAGCCAAAGTCCCATCTCTCTCCGCCCCTACCTTCGTTCCTCTGCAAACATCCAGGGAAGCTGATAAAATGGTTAGCAAACCCATAACTGATATCTTCAATGGATCACTTGAAGCTGTATTTGTCGTCCCCCAAAACTAGGACATATCGAATGTCGTTTTTATAACACAAAACTATCAGTCAGCTAGCAGTTGTTGATGAGGAAAACATAAGAAGATACTCAGAGATACAGGGTACCTCTGCTCTCGAAATTTGATCGCATGCAGCTGAGTGAGCTGTAGTACACAGGATGTGTGAAAGTAAAAGTACATCGTAAACTTCGGTTTTCAAAATGACTTGAAAGAGATTTCCAATACATAATAGGAAGTAAACAAAGTGAATAGAATTTCTGGCAAAATGTCACCAGCCTAATATTTTCTATTAAAAATTTTACGTTATATGTATTTTATTCATCATTTATGACGTTAATAAAAGACACACGTTGCAATTCAACATGCTCTAGGTGTTGCAATCCAAGAGAATGCTCAAAACATGAAAGCAATTAATCGGAATGAAAACAAACTTGACTGACTGGCAACTCGGCAAATGTAACATTATGAGTCCATCAACTCTTCTTCATCATTTGTATTAACGATCATTTGTATTCATTTGCTAAAATGAAATTAACTTAGTTCCAAAATGAAACAAAATTAT
>JACJUY010001360.1:132594-146492 GCA_014220935.1 Platorchestia sp. MABIK | reverse complement strand
GCCATGGCTTTTCCGGAAATGTTGACCTGGGTACCATATTCAGTAGCCGTTTAAAGTAAAAGAATAAAAGATTGCTGATAATTCAGGTCCGCAACGCCCTGCCCCAAAATTTTCGGTTGGCTGCGGCACTGGCTAGAGCATAGTAGATGCCCTCTGTTATCAATGCCGTTGAGTCATTCTTGAAAGTCTCGAAGCTCATGCGCTTTAATTTAAACTGTGAACTCTGTAATAGCTACAATATTTAAATGAAGTTGATATAAAAAAATACATTTCACTTACATTCATCCCGTTTAAAATGTAAGTTATCTACGCATTGGAGTATGCTTTGGTATTCCGCTTGACATTATATTATACGAGTTGAAATCGTAACCACTGGAAAAACGTAAGAACAGCTGCACAGATCGAACGCCCCAGTTAGACAAAAAACTAGAGTCTGACGTAGGTTACAAAGCAAGAACACACAAAAGATGTAGGTTGCACAACGCCGTCTTACCCACGATAATGCAAAATGATAAGTCCAAACGAAGAAGCTACATGGTATTCAACTCTACCTGGTGTTACATGTATGGTGAGTGCTGCAGTGTCTTCACGGAATTCCTCAGAATTATAAAAACTAATAAAATATACATTTTTTTAATCTCAATTTTTTTCCCCACATCTGGGTTCCTTGCGTGAATCTTGAAAAGACAAAACCAAATTCAATCACAACTGAGAAAAAATTTCATCATCGTTGTCACAAAGAATGAAATTCGAAATCTTTCAATATCTCTGACAGTATTACTGATCAATGGCCGACATTATAAGGGCGTTCAACATAAAACCCATGGCTTAGAGATCCTTTCCGCAAAGAAAATTAGAGTACATGCAGTTAATTTTATGGTAAAACTCTTTCCTACGTTTCAAAGAATAGGAATCATTATTCAGATCATGATAAATTGCCATTAAAACTCCAGGATGGAAAACTTTTGAAGGATCTAGAGCAAAAGAATCCAATGAGCCCCATGGAGTTGGGGCAGGTTCATTGATATTTTTTTAAACAAGTCATCGCCAAGCTTATTTAATTTTTGAAAGAGTTGGGATTTTTCATCATTCAAATTTCGCTTTCGTTTGACAGGAAGTTTTGAAGAATTCCTCGTAGTAGAACTTGAACTTAACGATTCTGCGTCTACTACCAGCGATCTTTCTAAAGAGGCTTCATCCAAAGCATGGTCTTGAAAATGGCTACAAGTAGGTTCCATGGATTGTGAAATTGATGGAGATGGGATAGAAGATGCCTGAATATTGGTAGTTATGTTTTTGAAAGGAATGGAAGATATATTGGCAACACGTTCTTCACGAAAGATCGGAGGCGAATTTGCAGTTCTCAGCAGGCTGGATGACGAGTTGGTGTCTTCCACTTGAAGTTCACACATGTGCACCGCCTCCACATGATCGAATCCAAGGTCGGTAACCTGTAAAAGAGGTTGGCTCAGCAATGTTCCACAATAAATTAGAATAAAACGACAATAATACGAGTGCTGGGGGGTACCAGTGAATAAACTATAGCTCGAAAATTATTAAATTACATTGATTAAGGCTGGGACAGCATTATGTTAAAAAGCTGAAAAAGGCAGAAGTTACTGTGGGCATCATAATCATTAGCGAACTAGAGACATTGGCGTGTCATGCGAGCCCTGGTGTTGTCTCAAATGTCACTTGTCTTTCTAAAACTATGCGTCTCACAATCATGTATCGAAAATGAATTAACCGACAGATATGACAGCCCCTAGATACTGAAGTTCTTGTGTTCCAGTCAACACATAACTCGAGTAAATTTAAACGCCTAAATAAATTCTCGAAGCTGTTCTCCAATTGTTGTTATATATACAGCACATCAATGTGTGGGAAAAATGAATGGATGGACAAGTGATGAAAATTAAATTTAAACTGAACACAGACACTTTTGACCTATCCTAGTCGCAAGGTACAATACAGTAGTTTAACTATGGACAATTTTTACCTTTTCAAGCATTAATGGATATATGTAAACCAAACAATTACATTTTGAACGATCCAAATAAATAAACAAGAACTTTATCAGGAACCACAACTTTATTTTTGAAATGGGTCACCTTGGACCTCAAGTGGCCACTGTCACACGTGACCTTCCAAATGATGTTTAGAAGGTTCAAGCTCACACCACACTTCTCCGGTAACCAATACTGAATGTGCGCTCAAAACATTTTTGGTGCCCATATCTGGAATTCAAATGATAAACATACCTATTCTACAAGGAATTTAAGTGATTAACATTATTCATTTCAACGCACAGTCGAGAAGCTACAGCTCTCATTGTCAAGAAGTGAAGCATGTAGATTTGATTCACTGGTGTCAGCCGTGATGGTGTCCTCCAGAAGCAGCAGCTGAGCCTGATTTCTTGAAACGACGTGCCTTGTAAAGCTGAATTTTGTAGGCTCTCAGTCGATTCCATTTTGCACGGACAGCTGAGGGAGAAATAACTCACATCAGTCTGAAATTTTTGAGTAAAAAACGTACCCTCACTGGCTATGCTCTGAAACAATATCAAAGAATAAAAAGAAGGATGAAATGCTGAATGGAGATACTTCAAAACGATTTCTGTGCCAACTTCAATTGGATTAATGTGAAGACTCAAATTTTTTACCAGTATTGACATTTCGTGAACAAGAAGAACCAACTTGAGATAAACATAGTGAAGAAGAACGGGAATATACACCGATACTCTTAGTACAAATCAATCTTAAACCACAGAAAATATATATTTGTATAACTTGAAGCCAAATTTAATAGATTCCACTGAAAGATAGCATAATAATAGATCACTTAAACCTTGAACCTCAGAGGGACTGAAATTCAGAAGACATTAGTCATGACTGAGAAGAACACACCAAGCATTATGGCTGCCCTCCTATATGATGTGGTCAAATACCAAATTATTCTACTTTATTCTGGATTCACCTTAGAAAAAACATCATGGTAAAAAACAAGGAACTAGTAACAAAAAAAATCCCTTTTCTTCACTTTACTGCCATGATCTACTTGCTAATATTTTTATTAGTAAATTGAAAAGTGTTTGAAAACCAGCCCTTCATTTTATGAGCAAATGGCATCTTTTTGATAGGTCACACTCATCGAATGGAAGCTTTAATTTCAGAAAACATTAAAATAAATAATAAAATACATAATTTTTTCTCAAGTTATAAAATAAATAGGTTATTGACTGAATAAAATATATAAGCATCGAATAACATTGATGAAGAATAATGTGTCCAAATGAATTTAATTTTTTTGAAATCATTTTTGCTGGAGACATTTTATCAGGAATAAATTTAAAATCCAAAGATATAAAATTGAAAAAAACCCATCCCCAACATGTGCTACAGACTAAAATATTGTTGCATGCATAAGGCTTATATAAAGAAAATATCTCCCCAATATACTATTCAACGAAGCAGCATAAAATACTAAAACACAGCCAAAACATTGTGAATGAAATACTATTTTGTATTAGACACATCAAAATCACTTATTAGAACCATTGTAGGTAGATTGAAAGCTTAACTGAATTACTTAAGCAAGTTTGGATCAAGTAATCATATGGTGGTTATTGTCTTGAAAACATTTATAAACAAATACTTTCTTGTTTCTATTTCTCTGATGAAACTAACAACTTCCAGAGCAAAATAACCAATGTTTTCTTTGCATACAGATATACAATTTCAATTCTCAAACCAGAAGTTTGCTAATAAGACTTCTCAAGTTATTTACACCCATCAACTGTGGCCAAAAAAGAAGTGAAATGCATCTTATCACAGTTGGCATTCAGAAGATAGAAGGTCAAAAAATAAAAGCATTTTTTACAATTTTAATTAGTATACTGCTAAAATACAATAAATGTATTTCAAAAAAAGCTCATACAATGCTTAAGTTGCCCAACAAAGCAATTTTGCAACTAAATTGATGTAGATACCAAAATTAATTTAAATGCGAGACATTAAATGTCTCAAATGAGATTGATATCTGTTAAAGAAAGGCTTTTCTACAAGAAAATTTTTCTCCCTTACCATCATTTACTGAGAATTTTAGATTACTTTACTGAGAACCTAACAAGAACAAATAGGTAATGGGTGCATTGAAGGAAAAATCACATACATATGCTGCCCATGATTACATATTTGGAAGTATTTAAAACTCACCATCAACTGTGATAAATTAGGCATCTCCAGGATGTAGATCACACAAATACTGTCTTACTTTTTCAAAAGCAAAACTTTTTAAATGTTGCTTATGGTTGGTATCACTTTTCACATTCCAAATGCACTGATTTTCATGTACTGCATCAATTAGAAGAGTTCCTTAGCCTTAGTCCATGCAAGACTGGACATGCTGCAATGATGAAGGGTTTCTGAAAAGTGGATAGGATCTTTACTCCCGGTTATTGTGCTAAAAGCACTGCTTCTTCTTAAATGTTTAAAATTATTGGGCTTAACCTATAACTTTATGACAGTAGCTCAACTAGTCAATTTAGGTTATTAACATTCAAAATTAGGAAATAAACATTGCCCCCCAAAAAATAATAGAATTGAAATCTCTTGAAATTATAAAACTTTTTTCCTCTGCATAAATTCCTCTTAAAACTACAAATTTTTCCTCAAACACCTATACATCACACCATAGATGGATTATTTTGCAGCCTGACTTAATACTTAGCACTCCGAACCTTCAAATTTTGAAGATTAGATTGAAGAGAAAACACTTCAATAATTTTCCAGAATTGAATAATAGTTATTATTGATTAAAGGTTGGAGAAACTAAGTTTTACTACTTCAAAACAATTTATTATGCAATATAAATGAAGGAGGAACCAAAATTCAATAATGAATTACCTTATTTCTCATAGTATTATTTCTCACTTTACTTCTAATTAGTAAAAGCTCATACAAATTTTTAAGTAGAGTACATAAATTGTTCATTTTTCCACTAAATTGTCAGACCAGTTTAATCCCACTTATCAATCCCACATTGCTGATGCCGTTTTCCAAACTCTTCTCTACTATCAAAATCGACTGAGTATATTTTTACCGACCCCACACCAGAGCACTGAAACAAAATACACTCAGCTAAAGATGCTATGTTTAAAATACAAATAAAACACTTCATATTCGTTTGTCGTGTCAGGAAACGGAAATAATCCCTTAATATAAGTTTATAAGCACTCGCCAACCAAGTTCTCCGCCATATTGGTTACCAAATGATAACGATACGTATACCAAAAATGCACCGTAGCTCATAGCCGAAATCTGACGGTTTCGTAGCGCTAGGCAGACCAAATGGTAGCGCTACGCAGACGATTATGACGAAACGTTACCATTTGGTCTCCGTGTGACACCGGCTTAAGGCCTGTAACCTTTTACGGTAACAGTGCTGCTAAAAGGGACATCGCTTTCAGGGCTTGTTGATACTGCAAGCACGAATAGTTATGTCAACGAGAAGTTTGCGCGTCGGCTACATACGTCGGCTCGTATATGTGTTGAGCCAGTACATCAGGAGATTACCCTTGCATCATCATCTTCGACAGCTGTTGTGACGGGAATGCGCTCTGTCAATCTGAAACTAAACAACAGTGAGTAGCCCCACATTAGTCTTGGGGTGATAAAAGATCTTTGTAGCGATATTCAGCATGGCATTTTTTTTAGAGCCAACATTCATCAGTCTCAATAAAATATGACGGGAAAAAGCCGAAACTCAGAGTTTTCAATCATGGTTCATGTTGTTTAATGGCTGCTAGTGTATCAGAGCCTCTCCTATTTGCAAATATGAAGGAAGGGAAAAACCGGTAGCAATCAAGTCTAGGGAATTTGGCAGAGCAGATCGCGAATTCATCGCTCAAGAGATTCGTCATCTCCTTTCTGAAGGTATCATTGAGCCGAGCACGTCAGCCTGGAGGGCGCAGGTGGTCATTGCAAAAGATGAAACAAATCGCCATAAGAAAAGGGTGTGCATTGATTTTTCAGCCACGGTCAATAAATACACTGATCTGGATGCCTATCCTCTCCCTAAAGTTTAAAACAAGATGAACGAATTGGCAAAGTACCAAGTTTTGTAAACATTTGACCTCAATAGTGTTTTTCACCAGGTTCCTATCCGTGATTCTGATAGGCCATTTACTGCGTTTGAGGCAAATGGAAGATTGTACTAGTTCAAGAGAGTTCCGTTCGGGGTTACGAATGGAGTAGCCGTATTTTAAAGAGCTATTGATGAATTCGTCGAGGAAGAGCACCTTAATGGGGCATTTCCATGCCTTGATAATATTACTATTGNAGAATGTTCGCCAGAATATAATCTTCGAAGATTAGCAGGTGAGCATTCCTTTTATCCATTGTTCTACTAGTCATGAATTGTTTGTAATTGCAGCGTTCACTGACCCCGTTCAGGGTGTCAGGTAAAGACCATGTTTCCTGTGCCAGTTAGTTCTGGAAGTTTGCGCCGCTGAAGCCGGTCGGCGAGACAAGGTAAGTCTCCCCATACTAGGCTGCAGTAGTCAATGCACGATAACACCAGGGATTGAATGGCTAGTAATCGGGATTTTTCGTCTAGCATACTTTTTATGCGATGAAAAAACATTAAAGTTCCGTAAATTTTGTTGCAAGTATTCTCAACGTGAGATTTGAAAGACATGTTTCTATCGAACCAGATACCGAAATTTTTAACTTGTTCTGATGCTTTAATTTTATCATTTTCAACTGAGAGAGTTAGATCTGATGTTTTTTTAATAGCATCTTTGAATCCAAATATAATGCATTGTGTTTCATTAGCATTTCATTTAATTTGAGACCGTTTCGGTCGTACCATGATTTCAGGCTAGTCAGTAAATAGTTTCGGCTTTAATTTGTATCTGTGGTATTTCCGTTACAGAACTTGTAATTGCAATTTGAACATCATCTGCATACATTGCGATCCGTGTGTTCGAAGGCATTGAAGGAAAATCATTAATGAAAATAGTAATAGAGCATTATCCGGACATGTGTACATGGGATAAAATGGAATAACATTGTGGCCGGATATCATATCTGAGTGGCAAATATTTACCAAATTTGGCACGTAGAGGTAGATTAAATAGTGGTTCACAGTAATTATTTTAATTAAGGAATTTTAGAATTTTTCTGATTAGAAAGTTCAGTGCTGGTGTGCGCTGAACAGACTGAAAAATATTAAAAAAAATTTAATTACCTATTCCCCCCAGCTCAGCCGAAATCGATTGAAACATCTTCGTGAATGATTTCGAAATAGTGAGACAATGGGAGCCAAAAATTAATTTATGATAAACATGGCACAACTCTCACATCTATAAACCTGCAAATTGATGTACACACAAAATGTATTTCATAGTTTGTTTGTCATACGGACGTTGAATAAAATTACAGAAAAAAAATAAAAAGAAGGTGAGGTAATATTCCTAATTATGGGAAAAACGACCTTCATTCCGTTGCATTGAACTGTCAGCCTACATTTGTTTTGAAATTTCTCAATTACCTCTAATTTTTATCATATTTATCAAAAATTAATCATGAGCTTGACAATTTCATGTTATGTAAAATTCATGAAACTAGATACCATCTAACACTCATTGAGAAAAATTGTTAGGGAACATTGACGCAGTTTCTGAACTAAGTATTGATGATTCTAGCCTCGAAGAACATTCTGTCTAATATTTATTAGGTTGTTTGAACAATAAGCTCGTTGTTCTGTTTGAAATGAAACTAATCCAAAATCTACCTTTTGAAATCCTTTTCGTATTCGTATTATTACTAAGAACTTTAAGATATGTTCCTACTATTTCTCATTTTTTCTCACTGTAGTTTGAATTACATTTTAAAGACGCGTAGAATGAGATTTCATTAGATATCGTAGGAGCTTTTGAACATAATCAAACCCACAAGTAATTTTATTTTAACCGGTTTTAAAATTTTCAAGACTAAAGATTTTACTTATGTACAGCTTGCAATGATGAATTGTTTAAAACTGACACAATTTCTAAATAACGTACGCCTTCCACTGTCCGCCTCCGTTCTAACCGTCAATAGCCAACTATTTTTCGGGAGCTAAATAAAGATACTAGTGATACTACTTGTAGTTAATGTGTGAAAATCTTCACTATTCCATATGATGCAGTGTTAACGTTGAATTGTGTTGAAGAAGTAGCTGTGGGACTCATAACCAACTGAATTTATGACAAAATCGATTTAACTTGGGATGAATTCATGTGAAAGCCAATTTGTAGTGAACTCTGGTTTGCTGGGCTTCGACAAGTTTTTTCCTCTCAACAGTCTCCATTTCCCACATCCGAGTAGTAAAGAGTTGAATGTAATCTGACCTTCCAAATTGTTTAGTAGAAATTTACATTGGGTCAAGTAGAGAAAAAGAGTACTGCTTTAAAGATAATAATTTTGATCATTTTGCTTAATATATTGATGCACAGTTGAAGAATGAAGAGGAGTGTTGAGTGTAAATACAAATTGTGAAAGAAGTTCATAGTTACAAACATTGCTACTATTGTTAGATTAAAAATCAATTTTCCTTTATTTAAAAAAAATTATTGCACAGTATTGAGTTGCCAATGACATTTCAATTGTACAAACAAGGTTAGGCTGTTAAAACAATTTGGAAAACTATCACTGCACATGAATTTTTATTCACTTTTTTTTAACAAAATAACTAAGTTTAAGGTATGCATTGTCTTGCAGTTTATATTGTAGATAATATGGTAGAATTTGTCTAATGATTTTAAAATAACGGTCAATATTGATTTTAGGCCTTTCACGGAAATGATAAATTAGGTTCCAAAGAATCACTAAAGGAACACATTTANAACAATGCGGCGACTAAGCAGCCGACCATACAATGCTATTCCTATCTGAACGTAATTATTGTTATATCTCAAAAAAAACGCATAAGCGAGCAGAATGTCAATCTTATGAAACGTTTTTAAATGCGTTCCTTTAGTGATTCTTTGGAAAGGAATTTTTAATTTCCGTGAAAGGCCTAAAATCAATATTGACCAAAATAACCTTGATAATGCAAGTCCAAAGTTTTGGAGATATCCCAAATGTCTTCCTTGTCTGAAACTTGTAGATCAGTAATTTCAGCAAAAATTTATTTAAAAAATTGAATTAGGGTCAAAATTGAGTTTATTGCGCCCAAGGAATTTATAAATTTGGTTTTCAAGAATCGGTAAAGGAGCACATTTAAAAACGTTTTGCATGAATGATGTTTTGCTTGCTGATGCATCATTTTTGAGATACAACATAAATTCTGTTCAGGTAAGAATAACATTGTACAATCGGCTGTGTTGTACCTACATTGTTGAAACATGCGCAGTATTTTGGCAGGAACCATCAGTGTCAGTATAGCTAAGTGAAGTTACGGTATTTGTGAAGGAGAGGACAAAAATTGATTTTCCAATTTTTGCTGCCTAAACATAGTTAACTAGATCTAAATAATCAACTTTTCTTCTATGCATTTTTGGGGGCAAATGAGTATTTAACAAGGCATAGCGGTATGTTAATTTTCGTCTTTGTTGACAAATGCGCTGGAATAAACAGCTACTAATCAATTTTCAAATTTTTGTTGCTTGAATCACGGTCATAACATCGTAATAAACTACTTTTCTTCTGTACACTTTTTGCGGCAAATGAATATTTTACAATTTAGGGCGGTAGGTTTGGTTGTTGCGTGATTGAGCTGTTAAGAGTACGTTTGGGTACTTCGTAATTTATTATTTGCTGACCCTTCGGAGCTTGCAGAGCCTGAACTCACTTCTAGGATCTTTTAGTTAATAACACAATAGAAATCATCACCCAAAAGTAACGAGTTATAGCGGTATGTTAACTTTTGTCTTAGATGGCTGGAATGCGCTCGATCATTCAAGCGCGTCGGAATGGAGAGTCTATTGTAGTGTTGCCATCCTACGCGCTCGGTGAATTACTTCCCGCTTCAAACACTAAAGTTGCGGTAACTATTTTACCGCTTTAATTTGTTGAATACTCATTTGCCCCCAAAAGTGCATAGAAAAAAAATTGTTTTTTTCAATCTGATTAACTATGTTTAGGCAGTGAAAAGTGGAAAATAAATTATTGTCCTTTCCTTCACATTTACCCAAATTTCCACTAAAAAAAATAATAGTGAGGAATAAGGTCGTACAAACCCTTGCTGAAAGGCATAATCTTCCAATAAAATTAGATGATATAAATATTTTAGTCACTGCTTCTAATACAATTGATCTGTGTATTATGGAATCTCATTATATTTTACCACAAAAGCCTATTTTAAATGACTTCCAATCTGCTTTTCCTCTGCAAATAGTTAAGCAATTTTATCTAGTTTTGCTTGCTTTCATATTTACCTTTGATGTTTTTTATTTTTTCATTGAGTCAAAATGTTCAATTTTAACTGTAAAGCTTATGATGTAAAATGTTGTGTATCAAAGCCTTGCTATTATTTTCTGAATTTGAACTATGTTAATGACAAACTGCTAGATTTAAGAAAATATTCTATTTATTTTCACTCACCATTTCTAAAATAATGCAATTTTTTATTTCTAATAGTAATGTAGCAGAAAGATTAATAATAATTACTGTTCAGCTTCTTCTTAGGGAATTCAGAACATGAATTTCACGATTGAAGGATATAAATTGGAAAGACGTTTCAAAATTTTTTGGATCAAACATAAGAAGAGTTTACTGTTGCCATTAGTTTATTACTTAAAAAATTAGAAGTCATTGAAATGTGTATAGGTGATGTTATTTTATAATCATTTGATAACTTATAAGGTTACAATAGCAAATGATTGAAAAACTGGAACTTTTTAATGATTGTACTCAGCTAAGTCTTGAAGTAATGTAAGTGAGCTTCTCAAAATCACTATATATAGAAATACCAAAGTGTAAGAATCCTTAGGGAAATCTTTTTATCAAAAATGAGGTTTTTCGAGGGATGTTTATCCAAAATCAAGAAAATTCTTGATTTTTTGCTCTATTGGCTAAAAAAATGCTTATTTTACAAGCTGGCAAAGTTTCAGAACGATCTTAGCATAGTAAGGGAGGGAGATGAGGTCTTGAAGGAAAGGATGGTACAGGCGCAGCAGCCAGTGCCAGCCAATAAGTGCATGTGCCACTGCTCTGAAAATTCTTTTTCTCTCTATTCAATACAGAAATGCTTAGTTCATAAGCTAGCAAAGGTACAGAACGTTCTGAGCTTTGTGAGAGGGAGAAAGTGGGTCGAGTAGGGGAGGAGCACGTCGAGGAGGACGTCGCTGCGTATGTTTTCTGTTACCACTTGTGATACCGGTTCCTCTGCAGAATCACAAAAAAACTTACAAAAAATAATTCTGACATCAACCGCACTAATTTTCCCAAGCCATATGGCTTGCGAATAAAAAACTTAGTTTCTTGGGACAAAAATGCGATTCATCAACAGGTAAAATTAAACACTTGCAAAAGCTATCTCATCCGACAGTTATTATTGTAGAGCAATGATTTAGGTCTCATTGAATGTGCCGAGTTGCTGCATGGCTGGACATGGGTTTGTTTGAAATTCATAGTAATTTTTTAGCTACATTGAAAAATTTATGGAAAATTAAATAACTTTTTAAATTCAAAATCTGAAATTTCATGATTAACAAACTGCAAATTTCAAAACAAACACACATCCAGCCATGCAACAACTTTTTACATATTCAGTGAGATCTAAATCTTTGGTGTACAATAATAACTATTGGAGAAGATAGCATTTATAAATATCCTATTTTTTCACCTATTTTCCCCCATTATCTCCGTACTTATTTTAAAAATGAGAAAAAGTCTGGGTTATGACCACTATTTTTTTTCAAAAATACAACTGAACGTCAAATTTTATAGATCTAGATCCCATACAACGAATGAGACAGCCATTTCCTTGATTTTGGTTAGACGTCCCCCTGAACACATTCCCTGCGTATCCAAGGCTGTTAACGGTTGGTTTGATTAGGTTGTAAGTAGCAGAATATGGAAATCAACATCACTGCTCAAATACATTTTTACCCTTCCTAAAAAATGTGAAAGTAAATACGACACATTTCACCTCGTTTGATTGCAAAATTTTTTTAAAAAGGTCGCGAAACAGAAGAAATATCATTTATTTATATCAGTACGTAAATGGGCAATTCACCATTTGGTACGTATGTGGCCCAATATGTGAGAAACTTGTTAAGGGGAACGTCTACCCAACTCCGGAAAATTTTTGATTTTTTATTGCTTTATTCACTAGAGATATGCTTACTTCACAAGCTGTCAAAGTTGCAGAACGATCTGAGCATTGTAAGGGGAGGAAACGAGGTTGGGAAGGGGGTTGGGCTTGAGCCGCAGCCAGCGCCGGCCACGCAGCACATGTGCCACGGCACAAAAAATTAGTGATTTTGCGTTTTCTATTGCTCTATTTAGTAGAAAAATGATCAGTTCACAAGCTAGCAAAATCACAGAACGTTCTGTGCTCTGTAAGAGTGGGAAACAGGGTCAGGAAGGGGTCCCAGCAGCTAATGCCAGCCAACCTGTTTCTTGGTACAAAATGTGCTTTCTGAACAGTGAAGGTAAATTATTTCAAAAGCCATCTCCGAAAGTTATTGTTGAGCAATGATTGAGGTCTCATTGAATGCGCAAAGAGTGGCTGCATGGCTGGACGGAGAATCAGTTTGAAATTCGTTATAATTTTTTAGTTACATTGAAAAATCTATGGAAAAATCCATGACTTTTAAAAAATATAAATAATATCATAAATCTAAACTACAGGCAAACCTTGGTTCTTGAACATAATTTGTTTTGAAAGCCTGTTGTAATGGGACGCTCCACCAGTCTCCCAAACCGTGTATGCTTTGGAGATGGTGCAATCTGCCTGATCCCCTTACCCGTTTTTTTCTGTTTCATAACAGATTTATCAATGTTAATTGTTAGAGATCAATGGCAAAGTGAAGCATATAGTATACAGGCGAATTATTCAGAGCAGCATCACCCAGCAAGGGTAAGAATAATAAGCAGAGAAAGGATCAAATAAAAGAATATAGGCTTATTGAAATATTTATTTGTAAATGATATTATCTATTATGTAAACTTGACAAACTATGTACTTTATTGCTTGTATTATCATTGGAAGTTGTTACTTATTATGCAAGGCGGATTGGCAGGAAGACCTACATTTAGAGAGCAGGAGCCGAGACCGACGGCAGGTACCAGAGCCATCACCCGAAGCTCTGTTGTATCAGCCAAACCTTGAGAGCAAGGGACAGCCTACAACAACAGCTGATTCTTCCTCGGACATCCTTTTCTTTTGGAAGGGCCACCACTGTGTCCCCAACATCTGCCACTGCTGCACCTCGGCATCTCTTGCCGCACTCCGGCATCTTGCCACTGTCGCACCTCCTATCGCTTCTGTACCCCTGTAGCGCTGCGCTGCTGCCACCCTTGCACTCGGGCAGGCCAGCCTTGGGTCAGCCGTTGTTGCTGAGAGGGAAGTTGCCCTAGGGTTGCTCCTGGTATAGTATAGTTGAGAGTATTAGTTTTGTTAGTTGTCGTGATCCTCTTCTCTGTCAGCATTTCGTTGTGAGTTGTGGATCGTCCGCTGTGATGTTCAATTTATATTGCAATAGTCGTGATATTTGGATTATACCACTTTAATCTATTTTGTTAATAAGGCGTGACTTACGTCCTTGCCATGATTCTAATTATTGGTAGCTAAAGCTACGCTGCCACCACCTTTAAATAAAGGAAATTGAATGATTATATTATCAAATTGAATAGATTAATAGGTAACGCTTTCCATGCCTTTTATGTCTTCTCTCAACTTTCTAGAAC